>SDEE01000138.1:0-88538 GCA_004126415.1 Candolleomyces aberdarensis | reverse complement strand
CCCGGCCCGGAACCGGATGTTACCTGCCACACCACACAAGAAGTGCTCAGCGCGCGGTTGGGTGGCCATACCTCAGCATAATAGTTTCATATTCAAAATGGCTACTCTACATGGAAGGAATCCGCTACGAATCCATGAGTTTAAACAAAAGGCTGAGGCCTGCAACCGGACGAGAGCTGTAGTTGGTTCGAACGAGTCGGCAATTGCCGGGCAGGTAGCACGCTAGCATACCCAGGTGTATCCGCGGTAAACCCGCTTTAGGGGTCGTGCTGGAAGAGCAGGGCGCCTCTCTTTGAGCGAATCTATCGACAGGCACTCTCGACGAGCTTTGATACCTGTAAGCATTACCTAGAACACACTGAGCTTGTAGCTCTCGGGCAACATCCTAAAGCTTAGCTCAAACTCTTGGGATATGAAGCGTCCAGACTATGTTTCCAGTTTCGAAATGGCACTGGCGAGTGGCACGAATTATTGGTTTCATGGAGCAACATCAAGATGGCGGCATCCCGACGATATTGGGAAACATATCCAAGTTCAACTATACGTATACTCACGTTCTTAGTATTCCGGAGAAGACTGAATTGGATGTGACTTATGCCATCCAAGTCCAACTGCGAAAACTATCGGACGTTGCCCATGCCTAATTCAAACAGAATTATTTCGAGTGACCTTCCTTGAAGTGGTTCACCATGATTGTACAATTGTAAGAGGCTCCGCATAATAGGCAGCAATGGATCCATCGGTGAAACCTCTTGTGCACCACGCACCCAGGGGCTAAACCTGAAGTTGAGGTATTATTCCCCGAACGCCATTTCCTCGCAACGCTGGCCAAGGGGATTGTTCGAAGCGCTTCCGACATTTGTTGCGTTGTGCCCTAGTGCAGAAAGGGGAGATGCATCCGAATGCGCTGCCTGACACCTCCGAACCATTGCAACAGTGGTGGACCTCAACGCTTTGCTCATGAAGGACAAGGTAGTTAATTATCACGGCCAAGAACAGGGCATACCAAAGCCAGAAGCACACCAGACTGGCCTAGTACTACCAGCAGGACATCGTAGTGTAACGGAGAGAAAAGGATTGGCGACCGAATATTCCCACGTGGGAACATGAATCGGAGATTTGTGATTGGACCGTGGAATTTTCCGATTCATCCCGCCGCGAAAAGGTCACGCGTGACGAACAGCCAAAACTCCTTCTCCCCCGAATTCTCCAACCCACAAAATGATATCGAGGCTGTCTGCGGGAGCCTTCAGAAAGGCCGCCTTTGGTGCTGCTCGCTCAAATGCTGCCCAACGCGCATCCTCCGTACGTCCCCGTCGTCCTCGTCGCCGTCGCGAAAGCCCCAGTTTTGCTGATCTGGCCATGTATAGGTTCGGTTTGCCTCGTCGAGAGCTTCGACCTCGGCTTTCGAGGTATGTACAGCTCCTTCTCTCGGTCTGTACCCCATTGACAAGAAGCATATAGTCGGTCATGAGCTCCCCCGCGACCCTCGCCTCTGCCTCCCTTTTCGCCGTCGGAACCGTCGCCTGGTACACCCACCTCTACGGAAACCTCCCGTTCATTAGCGAAGCCCACGCCAGCCACCTCAGTGACGAAGGTCTCCACCCAGCTGCATACCCATGGCCCCATAATGGTTTGTTTGACACGTTTGACCACGCCAGGTGAGTTTCAGCTGTGCCGCTACCATGCTTTACTCTGATTTTCCGTGAACAGTATCCGCCGAGGATACCAGGTGTATCGTGAAGTCTGCGCTGCTTGCCACTCGCTCGACCGTATTGCATGGCGCAACCTTGTTGGTGTCTCCCACACCGCTGACGAAACTCGCGCTATGGCTGAGGAAGTTGAATACACCGACGGACCCAACTCCGAGGGCGAGATGTTCCAGCGACCAGGAAAACTCGCCGACTACATGCCCGCGCCCTATCCCAACGAGGAAGCCGCTCGTTCCAGCAACGGCGGTGCCTTGCCTCCTGACCTCAGTTTGATTGTCAAGGCCCGTCACGGTGGTGCTGTAAGTCGTCCTCCTCTTTCCGTACATGACGCGACTTGACGACGTGTCCAGGACTACATCTTCTCCCTTCTCACCGGTTACATCGACCCCCCTGCTGGCGTTGAAATCCGAGAGGGCATGAACTACAACCCCTACTTCCCTGGTGGAGCTATCTCCATGGCTCGTGTCTTGTTCGATGGCTTGGTCGAGTACGACGATGGTACGAGCCCTTTCGTGATCCGCATATACGCCTTTCTCATACTTTTCATCTGCAGGTACACCCGCCACCACCGCCCAGATGGCCAAGGACGTTGTCCAGTTCCTCAGCTGGGCTGCTGAGCCCGAGCACGACGAGAGGAAGAAGACTGGTATCAAGGCAGTCATTATCTTCTCTACTCTCTTCGCTCTCAGCGTGTACGTCAAGCGCTTCAAGTGGGGCGTCATCAAGAACCGGAAAATCGGTATGTATCTGGTCTCTTTTTGAATAGGCATTCTCTGACCCAATGCGTTTTTATAGTTTACAACCCCCCTGTTGACAAAACGCATTAGAGACGCTCCTTTTATATATACACAGGAGGTTGTTATTGAGGGAATACTATTATGTCTTGTTACTAGACTAATGCTAACGGAGCTTTTCGTCATCGATTCGGGAGTGCTTCAAGGATTTCTCTGTTCCAACTTGAGACAGCCCGAGAGCCTGAACCTTTCATGAAAGTTAAGGATGATGATCCATTTGGTGCCGAGAAAGTAAGTTTCCTCTGAAGTTCGTGTCCCTTTCAACTAGTCCCTTTCAATCCGTCTCTTTCAGCTGGCTAGCGCTTCGACGGCTTTCGACCGGCGCCTACTCCAGGACCCATGACTGTGGGAATATTGCTGTATTCCCCACGTCAATGGAAGAAGTTGAAAACGGTAACTGATCTTGACATGTCCTTGGCAGTGCAAGCACGCGTGTTGCACGAGGCGTCCGCGCGGAAAACGCAAGTTAAGAGGGGGAATGTATCCCTTCACGCCAGGCTCGAGGCGTCCTCCCACCACGTAGCTGAGGGCTCTTAACCTCTTTCTCTCACTCTCGCGGGGCTCATTGAACATGAATCTCCGGAATCTGGACGCCCCGGACGCAGTGACCTACCTTAACGAGGTCAAAGTCCATCTCAAGAATGACGTAGCTTCATTTGCTGTGTTTGTGCAGCAGGTGGACAAGCTCCTGAAGGGAAATAGGTGAGCATCCATGAATTGGCTAGAACTCTCGTACATCACCGCTAATACCGGTCACTTGATAGTTCTCAGCCATCGTTTTCCAGGTCGATCGTTGCTATTGCAAACATTCTGAGGAACAGCCCTGAGCTTTTCCGGGGAATTAACTCGATACTGCGAAACGGCGATCGAGTCGAGTGCCCAAACAACTCCCGAGTTACCCTGTTCGTGCTGGTCACTGCGTCGCATGCGAGAATCTACTCCAGCTCTCCAAACGCCCGCAGTAATGAGATCCCAAAGCCGTCAACAACGGACGAGTTGCTCGATGTCATAGTTTCGAAACAGGATTGGAACCAATTGTTAGCCACACCGCACAGCAAGGAGTACTTCACTTGTGTGTCGCAGCTACTACAAGTGGTAAGCGCGTCTCAGATACAGACCCTGCGCTTCAGCATTGATGCTTTCTGAAGCTCCTGGACGAGCTGAATACGGAGTCGGTCAAAAGCTCCACCGTGTACCGCTGCCTTCGGGATCTAGGGGACGTGCACTCCATCCTCCCTCCCTCGATATTCATGAATCATATCAAGCATGACGGCCAAAACTATGCGCTTCAAGGTGGTGCCTCGTCGGTAAGTGTTGGCTCTTATCGTTTTAAATTATCCATAGCGCCTAACTTTCCATTTCAGGATATATATAAGGATGTAATTAAGGGGATCCCCTTATGTTTCCGCGTCCTAAGGATGTTTGACGTTCCTCAGGAGGAAAGGGATGTGTTCTATAAGGTACAAGTGCCCCACACGCTCTTGCATGGCGCCCAGTTATCTAATATACCCCGAAGAGATTCTGCAAAGAAGTTCTCGTCTGGAGGCAGCTCAGACACCCCAATATCCTTCCCTTTCTAGGCGCCAATACAGAGTCATTTCGGCCTCAATTCTGTTTTATATCATATTGGATGAACCACGGTAGCATCATGTCTTTTCTTAAGAAGAATCCAAACCATGATCGACTGGCAGCGGTACGTGTTAGCCGTTTTGGTCTACACTTCCAACGCAATATTAATGAACGCATCAATGGCAGATCAACGAAATAGTCGCCGGTATTGACTACCTGCACCATCTGGACCCACCTGTAACTCATAATGATATCAAAGGGGTCAGTAGAAGCATCGTGTGTTCTAAGTTTAATCCCCACCTAACTGCGTCTCCTGATCGCAGGCCAACGTGCTGGTCACCGATGCCTTAACCTGTTGTTTGGCGGACTTCGGTCTTTCTTTGATCTTGGAATCGCAGCGTTTGGGAAACAAATCTCCTACATTGGCGGGTTCTATTTGCTGGATGGCCCCGGAGCTCATGACCGCTGGGGAACTGGAATCTGACCCCAACGGCGGTCAAGCGGTGAAACGTGAGATAGACCGTAAAGCTGGGGACATCTTTGCTTTGGGGTGCACAATCTACGAGGTGTGTTTGTTCCCATTGGTTCAAGGCCATCGAAGACATAGATTGACCCCAAAAATTACAGATCTTTACTGGGAAACCCCCGCACTACCATCTTAACCATATCGCAAATGTCGTCTGTGCTGTCGTCATTGAGAGGAAACGTCCGGCAGTGCCTCCTCCCGAGCGGGAGTGGACTGAGACGGAGGTTGATATGTGGTGGGTTGTGGAACAGTGCTGGCAGCACGAACCAACCGTGAGGCCAAACATTCGTCTGGTTAAGTCTTATCTCGAGGGCCTAGCTGCCAACCGAGGAAAGAAACTTACCTCCGGCAGTCCATCCCCTTCCGTGACTGAGGATATCAGTCAAGAGATCGTCTCGGCCTCTGAAATAGCGAAGGCTCAGCGGTGGGCTCAGGAACAAATGGGCTCGATCCTTTCCAAAGGTTCCTCGGAGAGGAGGTTTGACGAACCATCAAAGACGACGAAGGTATGATAATTTCTTATCTCAAAGTTACCAGTAGGGCTCGTGGCTTACCAGGATTACACTAGATGTCTTTGAGAAGCGAGGTGGTGGCGCCCGGTCCGAAGCGGCATAGAGTTCTTGCTCCTATTCAGCTTCCTGACCAGACGGTAGATGCTGAGAGGTACCCAACCCCAGTGTCTGCGACAGAAGCTGTAGACAAGCGACGTTACTCCACCGTTGAGCGCCAAATGCTTAGGATTCGCCCTAAGAGCAGGGAATGGACCAGGGCTCGCCCACCGAGCCCCCACCCCCACTACAAGCGTCCGTCGAACCCTGCACTGCTCACACCTCCGCATACCCCTTTAGTACAGACACAAGAGTTTCCGATGCCTCCCTTACCTCCCACACCCGATCTCCCTAGACCTGTCAATTGCCCTCTTGACCTCGACAAACCCAGGATTTATATTCCGACACCTCGGAGGGCCATCTCACACCGACAAGCACAGAAGTCGCGTTTGCGTGAGATTGTTGTTGAGACAGATTATGAAGCAGATGTTGATTGACTTCCTCGTAACTTTATTCACATTTATTCTATACATGTATTTGACCTTCCTTTCAATTATCGAGGAAGAGTTCCTTCAGCAGCTTAATGGTGTCGTCCGGGCATGTTACCGCATGTCCAATCGTCCGGGGGTCAGAGTAAATCTCGTAGTCGTTCCCACCCTATTTAACGTATAAATATGTAGTCAAAGAGAAGAGAAATGTAGTATGTTCGTACCTTGAAGGTTTTGTCTCCAAAGAAATGAATCTCCTCGAAGTTTTCGTCTTCAACTCGTCCAAGAGCATAGGTCTTATCCCAACCGTTGGGGAAGACGTCGAAGGAGATTTGTCCACCGATGGAAAAGGTCAAGCCGTAGTCCGGGAACTTCTGCTGCAAAACCTGTACGAATGTCGCTCTGACTTTGTGTTTCTGGTGGATGGTCAATGGAGATGTTGATCAGTAGAGACAACGGTTCTCACCAAGTCATAAGCTTCGAAATCCAGTCGTTCCTGGATTCTAAGCGAAATATCAGAGGCATTTCGGTTTAGCAGAGGTGAAGTAGATCGACGATACTCACGTTGCGTTACGGCCAATGGGACTGACGTTGACCATCCCTCGTCTGAATTCAACGAAAGTTCCGCTGTGCAAGGTTTGAATACCGTTTTTGATGAATGAAAAAATCAGAGTTGAGACTTACCGTTTGATAGGGATGTCCAAATCCGCGAGATAATGCAAGATGAAGTTGACCATCTTCTTATACCGTTCTTCGCCAACATACTGAATGAACGATTGAGAGGGCAGAGGCTTTCCCAATTTGAAAGCCGTCAATCCATTCTCAGCGAAGGCGTAATCAAAGTCGGTCAGCACTACGGGCACACTCTCAGTTATACCGCAGAGAAACATAGTGATGTGAAGCACCATCTCTGCCGGTCACTTGGAGTTGCTCAGTGATCTTGACAAGATCAGAGCCCCCAACGAAGCCAACGACCACTTTCTTGCGTAGGGCCCGGAGAGTCTCATCCATCTCTGGATTTATGGACTGCACATCAAGTTGGTTAGAAAACGTCCGAGGCAGAGATCGATAGATTGGCTTGCCTGGCGAGCAAGAGTAAGAGTGCCGTCAACATCGAAAAGACAGAGTTTCCTCGATGGTCTGTCTGCAAAGTCGGTGGACATTGTTACTGGTGAAGGAGAAAGGAGGCCGTGTGGATGTGCACGTAGGCAGGGCGTGTCATTTCATAACGAGATCAATTGACCGTGGCCTTGTCAAATAGAGACAAGCATCGCGTCACGGCAAGAGCATCCGCACTTGTCACGTAATTTACGACTACTCTCCAAGCCACCACGACCGCGACAACCACCACGCCAAATTCTAGGACGAACCTAGCTTACAGGCGACGCGATAGCGATGTCAACAGGACTCAAGACCAACGACGTGAATGTCCCCGGGAACAAGACGCGGTTCGTGACCACTCATTTAACGCTGAATGGACGCGTCCTAAGCACATGGTACACGATAGGCAGTCCAAGGGTGCAGTAAACTCGGAACCAGCTGCAAAGAAACGCAAAACTGGGCTTCAGAGTAGCCAGCCCGTCGCATCCCAAGGTTCTTTCGCCGATGTTTTGGAGCGCTTGCACAAGGACGCCGCGGATGGTTCAGAAGGTGCGTTCCGTCTCCCATCTCACTGCGACTTGGTCTTGAGAGCTTTTTTTGAACATCCAGCACGTGTGGAGGGTGGTGCAGATAGCTGGGCACGTCCACCACTTCCAAAAATTAACCCCAAGACACAACCGATCATCTTCCAACAAATTGACGTTGAGAATTCGACTGATTATTCTCAAGGCGGGACTGTGCTGCGTATGTTTGGCGTGACAGAGGTTCGGATTCAGCTGGTTCGCGGGTGTAGCATTGATTAAACGAGAAGCTGCAGGATGGCCACAGCGTTCTTGCAAACATCACCGAGTTCCTGCCATACTTTTACGTTTCAGTTCCTAGGGGCTTCACCGAAGATGACATTGCAGGTCTTCGCGGTTACCTGAATGTATGGGGCGCTTCTCTATCCCACATTTACATCTGTGTTGATCATGTTTCGACCGTAGGGCGTCAATCCTGGCAATGACCATGTCAAAAAGATAGAGAAGGTCAACAAGCGATCAATATGGGGATACAAGGGAGACGATTGGATTCCTTTCCTCAAGCTCACTATCTGCGAACCCAAGGATCTTCCCAAAGTCCGAGATAAGTCTCCGTTCATCCATTCGCAATGTCCCAGACTTACCTTTTCCATTAATACGGGTGTTCGAGAAAGGAGAGTGTGGATACCAAAACCTTTGGCCAGAGGCTGTACCAACTTTCGAGAGTAACATCGTTTATCCCTTGCGTTTTATGATCGACACTCAGGTAAACTATACCTCCCTCCCTCCAAATAAGTTCTCATGGCTGAACGGTTTTAAGGTCGTTGGAATGAACTGGATTGAAGTTCCAGCAGGAAAGTACACTCTGACCGATCAGGCAAAGAAGAAAACAACATGTCAGATTGAAATTGACGTCCCGTAAGTGCCCCTACAGAACCGGCTGTTGGATGTGCTATAACGTTGCATCCAGATATCATGCTTTCATATCGCATGCTCCCGAAGGCCAATGGTCAAAAATCGCGCCCCTCCGTATTTTGAGTTTTGATATTGAATGTGCCGGTCGCAAAGGTGTCTTCCCAGAGCCGAATGTCGACCCTGTGATTCAGATCGCGAACATGGTCACCCGACAAGGCTGGTCCAATCTCTCTCTTCGAGCCTACCGGCAATTGATTGACAGCGGGTACATCTGCAGGCGAATCTCAGCCCTTTATCCGAAATGTATTCACGCTGAATTCATGCTCACATATTGTGGGTTCCCAAGTTCTTTCGTTCAAGGAAGAAGATAAATTACTAGAAAAATGGCGAGACTTTGTCGAGGAAGTCGATCCGGACGTTGTTATTGGCTATAACATCTCCGGTTTCGATTTCCCTTACCTCATGGACCGCGCCAAGGCACTCAATGTCAAGAAATTCCCTTACCTCGGCCGATTCAAACGTATGTATCGAGTCTTTCTCGTTCCGGCGTTGCAGCTGAGCTGACTTTGACCCCTTGGGTATCCAGAGATCAGGTCTGAAGTGAAGAGCACGCACTTCTCGTCAAGAGCCTTTGGACAGCGTGACTCAAAAGAGACGACACTGGACGGCCGGTTGCAGCTTGACGTCTTGCAATTCATGCAGAGAGAACATAAACTTCGAAGTTATTCTCTGAATTCTGTTTGTGCGCAGTTCCTTGGAGAGCAAAAAGAGGATGTCCACCACTCCGTCATTACAGAACTTCAGAACGGTACACCGGAATCCAGGCGGCGACTTGCCATTTACTGTTTGAAGGTACGTTGTGAGACCGACATCGATGCTCGTGCTCACTCACTCACTCACTTGAACAGGATGCGTACCTGCCCCAACGGCTGATGGACAAGCTGATGTGTTTTGTGAACTACACAGAAATGGCTCGTGTGACGGGTGTCCCGTTCAACTTCTTGCTCTCTCGCGGACAGTCTATCAAAGTTTTGTCTCAATTATACCGGAAAGCAAATTCTGAAGGGTATATTATTCCATCGTCGAAGGGCGAAGGCAAGTCTACTTTGTCGCCAAGTGCATTCTAAATCTATGTTGACCTTCGGCTCCGTTGTTAGGCGTTGACGAAGCATACGAAGGAGCGACAGTCATTGAGCCCAAAAAAGGATACTACGACGTCCCCATTGCTACCTTGGATTTCAGCTCCCTATATCCCTCAATTATGATGGCCCATAACCTATGCTACACGACTCTACTTGATAAGGGTACCATTGACAGACTCCATCTTGTCAAGGATACAGATTACATTCAGACGCCAAATAACGGTGCGTCATATTTGTCTACACCTCTTCGACACCTGCTATCGCTGCCATTTGCTCATTACGGACTATTAGATTTCTTTGCAGCTTCAAGTAAACGGAAAGGTTTACTGCCTATCATTCTGGAAGACTTGATTTCTGCTCGAAAGAAGGCAAAGGCTGATCTGAAGAAGGAAAAGGATCCTTTCAGGAAAGCTGTCTTGGACGGTCGTCAGCTTGCCTTGAAGGTAAAACAAAATTCTCCTTGCATATCTGACATGAAATTTATGAGACTTCCACCACCACACAGATCAGTGCCAACTCGGTGTACGGATTCACTGGCGCCACCATTGGAAAACTACCCTGTTTGCCAATCTCTTCCAGTGTCACTGCGTATGGTCGACAGATGATTGAACGGACGAAACAGGTGTGTTTGTCACCTTTGACTTGAGATGAATGCTTGAATCGTTAACCGTCATGCAGGAAGTGGAAGCGGAATATTCTATCGCCAACGGGCGTGAACATGATGCTGAAGTTATCTACGGTGATACCGATTCCGTCATGGTTAGGTTCGGACCTACAGATTTGAAGGCAGTCATGGCTCTGGGTATGTTTCAATCAATATCTTTTATTGGCATCAGTTGAACTGAGATGCACCTGCAGGCAGCGAAGCAGCTGATTTTGTGACGACCAAGTTCGTCAAACCTATCAAGCTGGAATTCGAAAAGGTCTATTATCCATATCTGCTCATCAATAAAAAGCGTTATGCCGGACTGTACTGGACGAAAGCGGAGAAATGGGACAAGATGGACGCTAAGGGTATAGAAGTACGTTATCTTATCTTCCCCCTAGTTATTCGGGATTGGAAACTGACTTTGTTGGTTAGACTGTGCGGCGAGATAACTGCAGACTGGTGTCAACTATGATCGAAACGTGCTTGCACAAGATGCTCATCGGCAGAGATGTCAGAGGGGCAGAAGAGTATGTTTTATTTCGTCTTTGTCATGATATCGACGTGGTACTGATTCAGCTTTCTCTTTTTTAAGCTATGCCAAGCAGACAATTGCAGACCTATTACAGAACAAGGTTGATATGTCCCAACTCGTGATCACCAAGGCGCTTGCGAAGGCAGATTATGCTGGAAAGCAGGCCCATGTGGAGCTCGCTGAGCGTATGAGGCAAAGGGATGCCGGTTCGTCTTCGGTCGTGCACTTTCTATTGGCCTTTGGTTCACATGTCCTTTTCCACTAGGTTCCGCACCTGCGGTTGGTGACCGTGTTGCCTATGTCATTATTAAGAACATCAAAGGTATGGTCTTCTTGAATTATTCATCCTTGCAATGTTCTGACCCAGGGTAGGTGCCGCGGCTTATGAGAAGTCTGAGGACCCCCTCTACGTGCTCGAAAATAATCTGCCAATTGACACGAAGTACTACTTGGAGAATCAGCTTTCAAAGCCTCTTATGCGTATTTTCGAGCCGATCCTCGGAGACAAGGCACAGTCACTCTGTATGTCCATTCTTAGTGAGGTCAACTGTCTGGGTACTCAACTTTTCCTCGTGCCACTAGTATCAGGAGACCATACACGATCAATCCAGATCGCGACACCAACAGCTGGAGGTCTGATGAAGTTTGCTGTAAAGACGACGACATGTTTAGGTTGCAAAACACCCTTGCGGAACACCAACAGTAATCCAAGTAGGTGTCTTTCACGTTATTATTGCAAGCTTGATACAAGCCCTTCTTTCTCCAGATGGCGCGGTGTGCAATAATTGCCGACCAAGAATGGCGGAGCTGCACCAAAGGCAGGTGCTATCAGCCTCGGCACTCCAAGTTCGGTTCGCCCGATTGTGGACGCAATGCCAGCGGTGTCAAGGTTCTTTGCATCAGGTGAGCGAGGCACCAAGCATTGCTTTGGAGATGGAATGTCGCTGACTTCGAATGTTAGGATGTCCTGTGCACGAGTAAAGATTGTCCGATTTTCTATATGCGCAAGAAGGCGCAAAAGGATGTAGAGGACTCGAACGCCGTGCTGGATCGATTTAACAACGAGAGTTGGTGACGGGTTACTTTAAGTTCATAGCTTCGTTATCTGTTTTCTTGTTGCATTGCATAGGTCATTTTCAGCTGTATTTTTACTATCGCAATATAGACTTTCGGGTAAAAGTAGACCGCTGATCCGTGGTTCGGCATTCGGACTGCCGCTCCGCCGTGCACATTGGTGAAATATCTCCGGGGCGAACTCAGAAATTTAAAGAATTTCCGTCTGGTGACCAATGTTCAGGGCATTTTCTGGTTCTTTACGCTCGCTTCCTCCTCTTCGTCGTCCCCCCACCACCTCCAGGCCCATCGCCAGCATCCACACGACGCCCAAAGCCATGTCGACCTTCGTCCAGGACCCCCACGACCTCCTCGTCATTCCCGGCCCCATCGAGGTCACCGATTCTGTGCTCTATGCCAATGCCCATCCGTCGATGTCCCATGTGTCTAAAGACTTCATCCCGGTCTTTGGGGATTCTATCCGAATGACCAGGGAGGTCTTGTACGCTGGCAGCGACACCCAGCCATTCCTCATTAGTGGCAGTGGGACCCTCGGATGGGACCAGGTCGCTGCTAATCTAGTCGAGGAGGGCGAGGAGGCATTGGTTCTTCACTCGGGGTACTTTGCCGATAGCTTTGCTGACTGGTGCGTCACGTACACTTCCCCGCAAGCTTAATATAGCTGAACGCCGTCCGTCTCTGTTTGGGATGCAGCCTGCAGACCTATCGCGCGTCGGTAACGCAAGTGAAGGCCCCTGTCGGTCGGGCAGTGACCAAAGCCCAGCTCGAGGAAGCTTTACTGGAGAAGCAGAAGGAAGGCAAGTCCTACAAGGTCGTCACGTTCACCCACGTCGATACATCCACCGGCGTATTGTCCAACGCGAAGGAGATCGCCGAGACTGTTCGTCGGATATCTCCCTCATCTTTGGTGCGGCCCTTCCCTCTATCGTTGACTCATTTCATTGACATCGCTTCTCCTTCTCCTCCTCACGCATCTCTTCTCCGGCATACTATTATGGGCCGACTGTATCAAATGATGCACTTCCACGGCCCGATTCAATTCCGTTCTCCAATACAGGTTATCGCAGATTGTGTCTGCTCTGTGGCCTCGGAGGAAATCAAGTTCGACGACTGGGGTATCGATGTTGTTATCTCTGCATCGCAAAAGGGTCTTGGAACACCTCCTGGCCTTAGCATCCTTCTTGCAAGTGCCCGCGCTATCGATGTGAGCACCCGTCCATCGCTTAATATGTCCACCCCGATTCTAACCCACTTTCCCTCTCCCAGGTGTTCAAAAACCGCAAGTCGCCACCATCCTCATATTACGCGAGTTGGGCGAAGTGCGCTCACTTTGGTCTCACTCCACGATTCACCTCACTGATGACATCGCTATCGCTCCTATTAGATGGCTCCCTATCATGAAGGCATACGAAGCCGGAAACCCGGCCTATTTCGCAACCCCTCCTGTTAACCTCATCTACGCGTACAACGCGTCTCTCAAAATTATTACCGCCAAGCGCAGTGCCTCCGAACCTAAATGGCCCACTGAAGTCATCACTCCTCTCGAAGAACGTTTCGCCCTGCACAAGGCCGCAAGCGAGAAGATCAAGGTTGCTGCCGCCGAGCTAGGCTTGAAGCAGTTGCCTCAGGTTGATGAAGAAGCTGCTAACGGCATGAGCGCTGTAAGTAACCAATTCCCGGTTCTCTGGTGCTTTCTATTCATTCTTACCTCGCGATTTTTACCGCAGCTCTACTACCCTGAAGGTCTCGGAGCAGCCGATATTCTTCCTCGATTGGCCCAACGTGGCATAGTCGTTGCCGGTGGACTCCATGCCGAGTGCAAAGGTCAATTCATTCATTTTCGTACGGTACACATACCTAACTAGTTAATTACCCCGTCGTTTCTCCAGACAAATACTTCCGTATCGGACACATGGGCTTGTCAGTCGTTGACACCGAGCGTGGAGATGTTGACCGCGTTGTCGAGTCTTTGAAGGCGGCTTTGGCTGAAGCCAAGGCTCAGAAGGGTATCCCATGACTATCTTCTCATCTTTAGTAGAAGTAGACTTGTGCAGTCTCAGTCAGCTGTTACGTACCTCGATTCCCTCATGATATAGGACAGATGATAGCCATGTAGACAGTTTGCAGTATCACCTTGTGTTTGTTACAGTACATACCATCTCCATAAGACACACCCCTCACAATGATCTCAACTCATCAGCGTTCAACGTTCAACCTCCAGGCGTCCCTGATGGGATCGCAAAAATCATATGAAAGAAAGTGAAAGAAATGTATATACATAGGGTGTGCAGCCCTCGAGATACAATGATAGACAGATAGTAAATGATTATGTACACGGATTATTTTGAACTTTTGACACCATCTCGCCGTCGAACGGACATCTCATGCAACAACTTGGTGCTCACCCTCTCCTCCCATTCGATCGTACCATAGCCTTCCCTCCGTCGTAGGAGCAATATATCCTGCCCGAATAGTCCAGTCGCCGAATCTCTCTCCTTCTTTTCGCTCCAAAGCATATCGCTTGATCATGGGAGTGAGGATCGAGAGGATCTCAGGTTCAGTCACAGATTCTAAACGAAGAGGTCAGATGAATCGTCCAAAGGAAAACATTACCATAAATCAACAACGTACCTCTGTAAATCTTGTTCAAGCGTTGGCCGTAATATCCACCACCCAAGAGCATGGCGTATGACCCGGGAGCCTTGCCGACGAAGGCGACCTCTGGAAGCAAATGTCAGAAAATCAATGATAACGACGACGACAGCATTCGAGAAAACATACCAGCCAAATAGGGTCTTGCACAACCGTTGGGGCAACCGGTCATCCTCATAACGATTGAATCGTGGCGCAACCCAGACTCTTCGACGACCTTCTCGACTTTGTCAATGAGAATAGGAAGGTACTACAACACAAATCGTGATCAGTCCGCATGTGAGGTAACCAACAAAGGAAACTTCCACGTACCCGTTCAGATTCGGCCATAGCCAATCCACACGTAGGGAACGCAACGCAAGCCGACGACGACAACCTCAGTCCGCTAAACTCCAAGTTATCCATCCTGTACTTGGCCAGCAAACTCTTAATCCTCGGCAGTTCCTCATTAGTGATGTCCGAAATCAACAAATGTTGATTCGCTGTCAACCTGAAGGTGCCATTGTGAATCTTGGCAATCTCCTTGAGACCAGTCTTGAACTCGCGGCCAGGTTCGTCCACGATACGACCGTTCTCGACGAACATCGTAAAGTGGTGTCGGCCGTCTTCGCCAGTATGCCAGCCGAAATCGTCAATGTTGCGGTCGAAAGTGTATGCACGAGCGGGTTGGAGAGGGTATCCGAGAAGTTTCTCCACCTCCACTTTGTACACGTCCAATCCCATGCGGTCGATGGTGTACTTGAGACGAGCATTCTTGCGACTAGCCAAGGAGATCAGATACCCAGTACGTAAATAAATAGATGGACACATACTCAGCACGGTTACCATGATCCCTTTGAACGAGCATAACCTTCTCCGCAACGTACTTGCCCTGCTCGATGGTGCAGAATCCGATAATACTACCAGCGCGAGGATAAGTCTTCTTGTTACCATGAGTAACACCCATACCACCACCAATGGAGACGTTGAACCCTTCAAGCTCCCCGTCGGGGCCGACGATAGCGATGAACCCGAGATCGTTGGCGAAAACGTCGACATCGTTGGTAGGTGGAACAGCAACAGCGACTTTGAACTGTACGAACAATCAGTCTCGGGCTGAACTTTCAAACATCGCACTGCAAACGAACCTTGCGAGGGAGGTAGAACTCGCCGTAGATCGGCTCAAAGTCCTTGACAGCTTCACCAGCGACGAGTTTCTTGTCCAACCAGATTTCGTGGTAGGCACTCGTCTGGGGGATAAGATGCTCGCTGACTTCCTTCGAGAATTCAAACACCTGTCGGTGCAGCTTCGAGAGTGTGGGTATCGACGAACAGATAACGTTTCTAGATCATCAAAGTAAGCCTTGGTGCATTGAAATACTATAGACAGTGAAGGCTTACCGATTCACGTCTCCGCAAGCGGCCAAGGTATCCAACAAAGCCCTGTTGATATCCTGGATAGCAGGCTTCAGGTGACGCTTGATAACGCCATGGAACTGGAAGGTCGCTCGAGTCGTAATCTTGAAAGTCCCGTTCCCATGCTCGTCCGCAATCTGATCCATATCCAACCACTGCGACGAATTGCAGACTCCACCGGGCATACGAACGCGGATCATAAAGCTATACGCCGGCTCAACACCCTGCGCCTGCCTTTCATCTCGGATATCGCGATCATCCTGCTGGTAGATACCGTGGAACTTGGTAAGCTGCGTGTCACTCGGCGCAAGGGCACCGGTGGAGTTATCTTCAAGTCCCTCGGCAATCGTTCCGCGCAGGAATCCAGAGGCCGCCTTGATATGTTCGTTGGTGATAGGTTCAGGTTCGGCTTCGGTGACCTCAACCGAGTCCACGCCAAGGGCCTTCCAGATCTTGGGCTCCCAGATCTTGTATCCCGTCTCCGAGCCATCGGCATCCTGGTCATCTCCGAGTCCGATGTCCGCAACCCTCTCCCCACCCAACTTCTCCAAGCGAGCATCGAGCTCCTTCGCGGGCTTGTTGTAGTAGTGGGCATCTTCGGCCCTAGGCCAGTAGTGGCTATCACCCATGCCGAAGACGGAGAACTTGAGGTTGGAGAAGACCTTCTCCTCGCGGAGTGCAGCAGCGTTGAGGGCTTTGAAGAAGCTACGACCATTCTGTGGAGGTTCACCCTGTCCAGCAGTCGACGTGACGAAGACGACATGCTCTTCGTCCTTCAACCCCTCAAAGGTCAAGGCATCGAAGGTAGCAATGGTGGTGGGCAGTCCTCGCGCCTTCGCCCTGTTGGCCAACCTCTTCGCCTTCTTCTCAGCTGCACCACCATCAGAGGCGTACAAAACAAGAAGAGGTGGAGCGTCCAAGTTGGAGAGGAGGTCGTTGTACGATTGCTGCGCACGCTTCTTCCTCGCCTCGCGGATGGTATCGCCCAAGTTGCTGACAAGCTCAGCCGCGATGGCAGGGGTCGAGCGCGTGAGTTGGGAGAGATGGTTCTGGCGATCCAAGAACTGCCTGAGGTCATTCTTGATAGCATCCGAATCCAACGAGAAAGGTTCCTCGCCCTTGGCGTCCTTGCTGGGGTTCCATCGGTAAAGAGGCCAGTAGCCAGCATCGATTGCGAGCTTCGTCTCCTTCAGCACCTCGAGGGCGGGGGACGACTCCGACGAGTAGGGGAGGTAGGCCAGAACGACGCTGGGACCCTTGAAGCGATCGGCCTCAACTAAAGCCTGCAGCACCTGGGCGTAGGAAGAGAAGACGGCGACGCTGGCGACATAGACGTCCCCATGGTTCATCGCGTACAGACCAACATCCTGCTTGCGCCTCTGCGGATCACCCGAAGTTCGGGACGAATACGGAAGGGTGTCGAGAATCAAGATATTGATGTCTAATCCCGAAGCGATTGCGTGATGCAGCCCGGAGGCGCCAAGATCGTATGACCAGGCATCGGACCCGATGATCCATTTTGAAAGGGCGGGGAAGTGCTTCGCAAGATCAAGCGCTCGTCGGATAGCCGGACTGCTGGACTTGGACGACAACTGGGTCAGCTGGTTGACGACTTCAGATCCGAGGCGGCTGCTCTTGGTAGGGTCATCCTTCGCGAGAAGCCATTGGCTGAGGAGGGAATGAAGAGCCGGTTCAAGAGTTGGGTCTTCAATTAAGCTTTCCACCAAGGACACGAGTTCCTGGCGTGCATCCACCTGACCACGGACACGACCGAGAGCAAACTCCGGGGTTGTCGCAATTTCTCCTTGAGCAGCTACCAGAGACGGTGAATTGGCAACATCCAAACGATCCTTGAATATATGCTCGAGAATCTTGGTGTAGGCAGCCTCTTGCTTGGGGACGTGAGGTGTCGAGGAAGTCGTTGACTGACCCGGGATGACGCCGAGCTGGAATCGAGCTGTTTCTCCGGATTCGACTTTCTGAAGCAGCTTGAGGATTTCAACCTCGGACACGTTGTCGCCCAGGATACCATCATGAACTCGCACGGGTTGGCTCTGGGTGGCGCTAACCAAGTCGAGATACAATGGCGTCCATTTGGTTGACCACTTGAACACCTGCTCAAGTACGATCACGTTGGTTGCTGACGGAGGCACGGCGCTGACCAATTTCGATGGTGGAAGGGGGCTGAGGAGTGAAGGTGTGACAAATGCGACGCCGTCAATGGCCGCGGTGGCAATCTCGGTTCTTCCAACAAGGAAAATGACAGTGTGAGCAGCGGGAGCGCCACTGGAAGACAGGGCACGTTTTGGTCGACGGAGCAGTGCGCCCGTCTCCATGACCGCCGCTTCGTAGGCTTTGAATAGCTGAGCTGATGTTGGATCGTCTATTGGTGTGGAGAGGGTGCCATTAGCATGGCCATTGGCGTGACCATTGACATGACCACTGACGCCATTGGCGCCATTTAGAGGAGTTACATGTCCGTTAGTGGACGGAGCGGACGAAGAGTGCTTTTTGGCGAGGAGGAAGGGGAGGACCTTGTCTTCGGGGACGTCTTCGATCGAGGAGGCGGGGTCCTGTGAGAGATAGAAGGCATGTACGACAGCCTTTTTCTCGATCCTGGCCAACCTTGAGGCCAAGAGCGCGTTGTCGTGAGCTTCCTGTGCAGTTTGGGAGAGTAGGAAGTAGGGAACAGCGGATCGAAGGAGGAGAACGTCCGACAGGTCGTCCTCAACGGCCAGATGCAACGCAACCGGCTGATGGGAGAGGTCCGCAAGGTGGACAAGGAGGCGATTCACGAGTTGGGAGGTCGCAACTCCAGTGAAGGTGGTTAAATTGGAAGGATTGCGGACGACGGTGGACCCGGCATCGCCGCCATATGGTACTGGGATGACCCTGGGGGAATGACTCGAGCCTTTGGAAAGCAAAGCATAGGTTTCCGAAAAGGCAGAGCTCGATGGCTGCTGGGCATAGACCACAACGTCCGAGCCAAGGTAGCTGATGCGTGCTACGGAGGGAACCGCGGCCTGCAGCGACATGATAGCTGGCAACGGGCACGATGAGCACTCGAAACTGGGACGGGGAAGAGGACGTACCGGAGGCAGGAAAAAGAGGACCTGGCTGTCCAATGTCCGTTCTCCCATTTTTATGATCATGAGCATGTCTTTAGTCGGAAGCACATCATTTGTTTGTTATCCGTTTGCATTCCCTTTCCCGGCGGCAAAACGACATCCGGGGTTCGGCCGGTCCGCCACCGCCACTCACACGTGACCCCCTCACATAATCCAGCTGCCCGGGCGACCTTTCTCCTCATACCCTCGTGTTCCTCACAGTCAGGCCATTTCGCCACTTTCGTCTCTCTAAGCAGCTCTTACATATTACCAATACCACCACAGTGTCACGGCATGTCGTCTGAGTCGTGGCCGCCAGCGTTAAAGTATGCTTTTTTTGCCCCAGCACGCCTCCAGGATCTGACTTCGCATCGACAGGGCATGGGTCGCAAAATGCTTGGGACAGATGACGGATGCGAACAGAACAGAAGCCCAGGCAGAGCTTAGACAGGTAATAGCTAATTCTTTCGCCGCGCATACCCTATGGACCACAGATTGGGCGGGCATGCAACTCAAAAGGTCTGTCCAGAAGCTAATTTTGAGGTGGTCAAATTCATCCATTCTCCACCATGTAGCCTCATGCCTCCGCCACCTCCCGTAATCAACCTAAAGCGAAAGAGGTGTGTGTCTCTTTCGCCGTCCCCGGATCCTGCTCCGAGTAACTTACCCCTTGCAGCATCGACAACCAGCCAGGCAAGAAGGCCAAGAAGGCGAACAATAATACCAACAAAACAGTGACATATTCAAACGACTTTCATAGCGATCAAGCAGCATTGAACAGGAGAGCAGAGAGGTTTCAACGAGAGCATGACATTGAACGCAACAAATCTTTCCAGACTCATCATAAGCCGAACAATAACTATCATAATTATCGTGCTTCACGTTCCGCCAGCGCAGATGAGCCCGAAGCAGATCCGGTGTGTTCGACTCCGCTCTACACTGTTTTCCAACTTCTAACAAATCTTTGTCGATCCAGAAAGTTGTTGATTGGGATCGATTCACAATTGTCGGGACTTCGCAGGAGCTTTTCAAAGACTACCTTCGTCTTACCAGTGTGCGTTCTTATGTGTGGCACCCACGAGCGTACCTCATTATATGCTACAGGAACCTAAACCCGAGACGATACGTCCTTACCCTGTTCTTCAGCAAACACTTCTAGCGCTCAAGAAGAAATGGAAAGAGAAATGCTCCTATAATTGGATCTGCAACCAATTCAAGAGTCTCCGGCAAGACCTTACAGTGCGTTGACGCCCTTTATTCCCTACTGCGCCGTTTGGGTTTGCTTGAGGCTGACACGCCCTAGGTCCAGCGGATCAAAAATGACTTCACCGTTCAAGTCTATGAAATACACGCACGAATGGCCCTGGAAAGTGTAAGTGTATTTTACTTGGCACCGAGACCTTTTCTGAGCAGTTATCCGCAGGGTGATATGGTCGAATACAACCAGTGCCAAGCGACGCTCAAGTCACTCTACGACCTCGGTATACCTGGTAAAGTCGAGGAGTTCACCGCCTACCGAATTTTGATGCTCCTGCACGGCCGCAACCGCAGTGGTACGAACGCTCAAACTGTTGCTCCTGACTCGTCCTCGGAACTAATCATCTTTGCAGAATTAAATCTTTACGTAGGTCAACTAACACCCAAGCAGAAAGCGGATCCTGCGGTCAGGCACGCATTGAGCGTTCAGAGAGCGATGGCGATGGGGAATTACCATTCGTTCTTCGACTTGTATCTCAACGCACCCAACATGGGCGCATACATCATGGATCATTTCATTGATCGTGAAAGAACCAGAGCTTTGATCATCATCACAAAAGCGTAAGTCCTTGGGCGTTATTTCATCTCATTATCGAACTCACCTCTTTCCAGTTATCTCAAGGTGCCACTCTCATTTATTGTGAAGGAGTTGGCGTTCGATACGTTGGAGGAGGCGCGCCTCTTTCTTGCCAACCACTCAGCAGACACCTTCACGGACCAACGGCATCCTGACTCGCAGAAAATCTTGGACTCCAAGCAAGCAAATCCAAAGTTGCAGCAAGCACTCGAGGAGAAGTATCGAAAAGTGATGATCAGGGGGGCTATCTAAGTGTTCACCTCCTCCTGTCGACAGACACACATCGTGTCAGGTTCTGGATCGGTCTGGCCATGTTTTGTTCTTCATTCGTCGTCACGGTCGCCGTCGTATTTTCCCTCTTTAATTCCCTCCCGCGCCCCCCGAGCCATCTCTATTATCATCATCCGTCGACATTTCTCTCTTGTTTCACTTTTCGACGATTCGGTTTCCAGGGGAGACGGGCTTTTACGCTTCCCTCCTCCCGGCAGAGCCGACGCTTCAGCAGTTCCCCAACCGGAGGGTTTTGGCGCCCTGTGATGACCAGGGGGTAGGACTCTCCGTTGGTTGATGGACGTGATACGATTCAAATGGTGCCACGGTAATGAACCGAGCGGGTGGCTACGGCTGCGGAGACCTCAAGGCAGCACGTATTCGAACAAGGTGAGGAGATGGGTTTGACGTTGTGTGTTGGTTGTGGAGAGAGGCTTTGGTCGAGATGGGCCTGTAGTATTGTGTGGTGGTGGTTCTTTTGCTTCTATTCCTTTCTTTAGCCTGCTGTCTTTCAATTTCAATGCCCCCGGTTGTCTACTTGCTACGTTATTTTTATTTTGGGAGTCGTTTTTTCAAGAACCTTCTAATATATTTCACGTGCGCTTTACAAAGCAAACACACAGATCTTCACGATATCGATGAATTGGCTCTGTTAGTATGTATGAAGGCCACGACTCTTACGCGTGGTTCACGGGACTGTGACGCCTTGACTTGGGTGATTCGGCTCATGGTTGTGCATGCATCAGATGTGTCAGATAGGCGTGTCGCGTGCGCAATTAACCCCACACCGGACATAACTAGTAACTCGCTGTGACGAGCACTGGGCACTGACTTTCTTCTCTAGTGTCTGTTCCTTCACGTAGTCAGCTGCCAGACGGACGGAGAAACTCAAGGTCGAGAGTCTGCAGGAACAGGTAAATCAAATCTCGTCGGCAGTGGTACTACTAGCACCATGCGTAGGTGGCGTTCCAGCGGCAATGACCATCCGAATCGAGTTTCGAAAGCATTGGTGTTAGTGCTGCCCAGACTGAGTACACAGATCTATCTATCTTTATTCCGTTCAAGCTAACCAATCCAGGCGGGGGTATGTACAGTGTCCTTTAGGAGGAAAGTGATAAACTTTGTTTTTGTTGGTTCCTCCTCCTTATACGAATCAAATTCACAAATCTGTCGATATACTATCCCTATCACGGCGCCAACCCCCCAACTCGCTGTCAAATAAGCTTTGATTTCTTTCAATCGATATTCTCTTTTGTATTGTTTTCGTGTGTCACCCTTTCCAGGATGTTAGTGTTAGTGGTGTTGGCGCACGTTGCGTGACTTTGAACATTCGGACGAATGAATTGGAGGCCACATGCAACTCTATGGACGAATGTTAGCTGCTTAGTGCGGCCAAGTACACGTACTACACTAGCCAGACGCCACCTTACTACGATGGTGTGGCCGACAACGAACCCGAATTGTTAATCTATTCTATAGCATGAACCCCAAAAATCTCAATCCGTGTGGCGGAGACATTGATCATCGGACGCCGTCGAAATTCAAAGGATCCGTGTCGACATCGCGGGCTGTATACACATACTATACCTTATGGTCGCTTTCTTTCTGCGTTGTATGTCCTGGTGGGCATTGAGTTACCCGTCGTCTCCGAGTCACTCACTACTAGTCACTGATTTGACACAACGTACAGATCCAACACACACCGCCGTCCTCATTGCAAAGTTCATAAAGTCCGCAGGGACTTCGCCGTTACCGATGCATCCCATATCACTGATTCACTATATCAAGTTTCGTTTCGGGTGGCCCGGTTAGCCTCCACTGCGGGTCTGGTCTCTCGGGCGCTGGTTTGTAACACTTAGTACGACGTAGTACTGGGTAAGAAGAACCCTAGCAGTGGGTACTTGCTGGTACTTCAGGTTCTCCGTCGAGTGCTATTACGAGACTCTAACGGTGACTCGGAAACTCGACGTCATCTGAAAGACTTCGCCGTCGGAATCTAATGAACGGATTCTCGCTTATTACCGCCTCGGTGCTTGTCCGTTAAAAAAAAGTTTGCCCTGAACATTAACCTTGTCGAGAAGAGTTTTTTGTAGGGATTCACGGAGGCAGTTTATTGAAGAGATACCCTTCACGCACCCGAAGATACATTCCGAACCTGAACCTGGGGCCCGAGGCCTAAGGCCTAAGGAAGAATTCGAGCTCTCCACGAGCCCGAGCTGAGTGATGTGCAAACGATGTCGACACACACTAAACCGGTCACTGGAAGGAGTTCTCTCGATGATCACTAGAGGAGAAGCGAGTCAATCGTGGCTGCTAACAAGTGCTTCAAACCGTTGACCAAGTCTTCAATGGTACCATGAGGCACTACGTCAAGGTCGAGGCCGTCCTTCGCTTCGTAGCTCGGTCCGACGTGATTGCCACAGGGCTCAGGGACGTTCTTGCCAAAGTTATGGTTTTGCTCCACATTCTCACTCAGGTAATTGACCGGAGGAAAGAAGAGACTCTGTTCCCTGGGGTTGGCGGAATCCTGTAGCCGCAGCCGCCGTGTGTCGTGGATCATGAATCACGCACGCTTCGCCAGATCTCGGGAAGAGCATTTGAACAAGGGTCCAGAGTCGGGCAAAGTGGAAATGATATCACCTTAATCACCTCGCTCGGGAGTGCCCCAGGATCGAGAGCCCTCCGCTCACCGAACACGGCGGATCGAAGAAGTTACCTGATCATTATCCATGATACAAATACAGATGTATATATAAGGGATAGAGATTTCCTTTCTTCATGATATAGCTACAATCCGTGCGGACGTTTATGTTAAACTCGATGAAGCCATGAATGAAGGAAATTGGAAATCAGCATAGAGTCGTAGAGACGCCCGAAGGCGTTCATCATTGAGGAAGAGAGAGGGAGAGAGATAGTCCAGGGTACGGAACCGGGAGAGATGGGTACGGGCCATGAAGAGGACATTGCATTGCGTGGGATAAAGGGTAGATTCTAAATGCGGAGCGAGCTCAGTCGAAATGGACAAGAAATCGTACGAGTAATAGAGCACAAGGCCAACTCACAAGAGATGTATCTTCACAAGTCCTCGTTGAATCCGTGCGATGTCATTTAGAAGATACAGTCGCAGATTTCTGTTATTGGCGCAATAACCCCGCGGACTTGAGCGTCAAAAATATACCAAGCTATTATTGTAATCACGCACCATCAGCGCAGCAACACAAGCAGATACCGGCGAGGCAGGCCAGGCACCCTGTCGAAGGGCCGGAGTCCTTCTTAGTTTCTTGTTGGCTAGAGGAAGCTCGCAGTCAATTCCAAGTTCAGCGCTCAAGACTCGCTTTCCAGTTGGACCGTCGTGAATCCCCGGATCGCCGGGATGGTACATATACCGGAACGAGTGGGGAAAGATGCTCACACATAGATGGTCTGAGGAGGAGGTTGGGGCTGGTACCCTTGCTGCGGGTAGTAACCCTGAGGAGGAGGTCCACCTTGGTATGCCTGCTGGGGTTGCTATATTGCGTGTTGAGCCGTTGTCGGGTTGCTTTGACCATATTCAACATACCTGTGGGTAATAGCCACCCTGAGGGGCTGCAAGCAACGAAAACATGTCAATCATTCACATTCCCGCAATGAGATTGCTCGCTGTGCGCAGCATGAGCTCACTTACCACCCTGGGGAGGAGGATAATAGCCGCCTTGAGGGGGGCCGCCACCAACGTAAGGCTGGTCCTGGGGCTTTCCTGTGTTGTAGTAGTCTTGAGCACTCATTTGTGGAGGATTTGGGATGGACTAAGACCGTCGGAGGTAGTGGAGGGAGGCGAAGGGAGGGCTCTTCGAGAACGCCATGATTATGCTTTTATTTGGCAGTGTTGTCGCCACATGCCCCTTGTCAGCGGCTCACTTCAAGTCATAGCCTCCCATGCTAAGCTGAGCCAAGCAAACGCACTACACGAGCCGTGCCTCCAAGACAATCGTCTGCCTCAGGATAGCGGGCCCTCGTGTTTGCCTCGCCGCTTCTGCCTGCTTCTCGTTCTGGGCATCCGTGCGACGCTGAGTAAAAGCCCAAGCAAATGTCATCGACTCGGTTCAGTGCCGGGTACAAAATACCGTTTGCACTGCATCGACTGCGCTCAGTGAAAAATTTCTTCCTGTTTATGGTCCCGTCAAAGAAAGGAAGCGGAAGCTCCAATGCAAGTTAGTTAAGGAAGGGCCAGCCCAGAGGAGGCTCAAAATCTAGTGCAGAATTTAGCGCAGAGTCCATCTGCGATCACCAACTGCGTATGGTGCGAGAATATGATGAAATATAGCCGCCAGACGCTATAGTGTATTACAGGTATAGCTCAGAAACCCAAACCTCAGAAAGTCCTATCAATGAAAGTACATGAAGTTCTATCCGGGTCAGTGCTACAGATGCCAGATGAAAACCAAATGATGAAAGCAGCGTTAAACCCCACCAGGAAGAACGAACGAAATAATGTACCACAAAAAGAGTCGAAGAGAAAAAGAAGAACCCAAAACAGCGAAATGTAAAGCGAAAGGACTACAGCTGGCCTGAGCCTGAGAGGAGAGAAAACATACGGGCACCTTGGCGAACAAATGCCTGGGTGAGCCGAGTCGTCGCTACAAGGCAGATGTTATGAGAATTCGTTTAAACGACCTTGCGAGTGAATACTTACGGGCTGCCGTATACTGACTCAATGGCACAACGTCGAAGGGTGCCGTCCGTACACGACATAAATGGGTGCCCGTCTCAGCGATGTTATGGACACCAGAGGCGTCGGAGCTAGATGGAACCAATCGTCAGTTACCTGCCACTAGGCCAGCAATGCCAAAAAAAGCTTACTTCGATATTCTCGAGAGCGTGACACCCAGTTGATACCTGCCGCACCATCGAACACTGACATCAGGAAAGAGGAAGAACAACCCCATGTTTCCCTGGAGATCTTCTAAATGCTCGACGGAGGAAACTAGGTTGCCATACAAAATAGGGGCTTGGTTCTCCCGCCCAATTTGTGATCCCATATCCAAGGACCTCTCTCCGTCTTCGGAATGAAGAGAGAGGTGGGCAATAAGGAAGGGAAGCTCGCCTTCTCTACAAAAACCAACACCGAGGAATACTGAGTACCGAGCGAATAGGCGGAGAAGCATGAACCGGGACTACTCACGGTACCACCGGGTTACCTGTCGGATCGCTAATCGTCAACTTAGCCACAACAGGAGGTGTGACGGGTAACCGTGAAAGGTTTGCCATCCCAAACTCAGCCGTACGCAGTGGCTGCTGAACGACTTCAAGCCGATAAATCCTAAATTCCATGGAATTAAGAATTGATTTTTATACAGGCGATTAGAGTGGGGGCACCTTGTTTGTGGGTCGGCCAGGAGAGAAGAGACTTTTATCGAGGGTTGTGACCGTGAATTTTGGTTGGCTGCTCGGTCGAAGTTCTGACCGCCAGAAGTCGAGCTCCGACTGGAGGACGGCACGGCAGCAGCGTTCGTCAAGAACGGATTGGAATTCAGAGATGAGCGCGGAGATGACGAGCCACTGCCTGCTGTAGAAGGAGGGGACGGATAGGATCTGCCACGACTATCTTCATCTTGATATACGCGTTTCGAGGGCACGCGTCCTCCGTGCAAAATGCAGTGATCTCTTGCACTCGGGGAGGTGTCAATAGCCAGTGACCTTGAAACAGATACATCACGATTCTGTCGGGGCACTTACGAACAACAAACAAATAGGTTGCTCAGACAACAAACCAGGCAAGAAACCAAAGACTGGGAGGACTCACTGTTGTTCCGGGAGGATGCCAAAACTGTGCTTGGAGTCCAAACTTTATCAAGGAGCCTAAGATGATTAGGGTTCAAAATCTTCCGGGGATAGATGAAGTCCTATCGAAAGAGGAGAAAGAGAAGACCTTGGACTGTAATTTCAGTCTATCATGAAAGGAAATTGCTCAGATGGTGTTCGGGTTAACTTGGAAATTGCATGAATTGTCGACAAGGTTTTATAGGAATGTACCTGTGGGTAGCACAGGAAACCCCCAGAATGGGGAAGCAATGAGGCCTGCTTTCGTCATTCAAAATTCTGGAAGCGTGTCACCGTCCGATTTCCTGTATCAGGGGTCCGAATCTGTCGCCAAACAACCGGAAACTGGAGCGGACATTGAGATAGAAGAGTCAGCACTCGTGCATGTTATTCGGAAACTGGCTCACGAATTTGACACGTCGAGAGCCGGAGTAAGGGGGGGTTATTAAGGTTGTAATTACATATATAGATGGGTGACTATAGCTGGATCATAAAGTTGGATCAAACACTCTTCTTCACGACGCTCCAGACGCCGGCCATGCCAGAAGCGATTGTTGCTGATACGAGGGCAGGTCTGACTCCGGCTGGAAAGGGAAGATTTCGAGTGAGATCGGGAGTATGTCCAGAAAAGTCAATACCCACCCGTCGATTTGAAAATGGCACCGGTTAGCGCGCCAGCGGTCATACTTCCGGCAGTATCGTGTTTTCCTCTAAATGAGTCGATGGTGGAGTTTATCCCATTATAGATCAAGGCTGGAAGGGGGAGAAACAACGGGGCTGAGTTAAAATTCGAGAGAGAAATATCAGTACGCACCCATCACACCAGCCGAGTTACCGATGAAAGTTCCTCTTCTTGTGACAGAGTTCAGAACACTGTTGATCCGCAACCTTGCATTCGACACGGCAAGCGGTCTTCGAGCGCCTTCCCGAACGCCCCATACACCGCCAAGGACCAAACCTAGAAAACACGGTGTGAACATGTGACAAATTAGAACAATAAGAGGCCTAAAGATGGGTTGTCCCAGATGTTAAGATAAGGTGAGAGATGCTCAGGGAGTAAACGAGGCCCAAACGCCAGCCGAACTCGAAAAGAGTAATTTGAAAGAGATCCCGCACGCACCACTGAGATACATGGTCCCCGTCCCATAACACAGGTCATCACTCCACCCCCTGGACGGAATTGCGGTGCCAGACCCAGGCAGCTCGTTTGTCTTTTCATCATCAAGAATCAGGTAGTCCAATTTGTCCCCTAGTTCTGCCAGCGGATGTAGTTTTGTCGGGTCATAGGCAGCCAGCAGGAGGTCTGTGGACGTGACAGGATTCTCCGGCGACCCTGCAATGTCTGGACGCTCGAACTGCGTGCTTTTGAGGTATTCGGCAGCGGACTGGGAAGTGGAACCCTCAGACTGGGCGCTGTGAGATGACGAGGAGGACATCGTGGACGGGAAGCAAGACGGGGACGAGCAAAAAGTCGATGAGCTGGATCCAAGCCGCTCTCGGAAAATGATTTAGAACCCCGCGAAGATCCCCGAAGGCACGTGATCATCTATGACGCTCCTCCGAGCCCGCCAGCGGCTATGAAGGCTTGAACAATTGGCAGTATGTCGTTTCCCTATCTCCTGCGAAAGGCGCCCAAGATCTCTTCCCTGTTCAGTCGGAATTTTGGGGGTCTCAGTCGCAGTGCTCTCCATTCCCTCTCAAAAAGGCCCGTCGTCTTGTCAAGAACAGCCCTCCCAGTCGCCACGAAGCGTGCGTCCGGTCTGGCTGGCTTTCGGTGTTTTTGTGGTCTCACTCTCCAATACACAGGTTATGCCACGTCTGTTACGCCACATTCATCCCCAATAGACCCTGCAGAAGCAGAAGCTCTCAGGTGCTTGGAGCAGGGTACGGCTAAGCTCGAAGAAGGCGACGTGCACGCTGCCAAATCACTTTACCAGCGGAGTGTCGAAATCAAACGAAACGCCAGTTCGTTATTCAATTTGGGGGTCACCCATTACCATCTTAGTATGTCATTTCCTGGGGTTTCCCACATTGAATGCGAACAAACCGAAGTCCGTTTCAGAGGAATTTGACGAGGCCATTGCCGCCTGGAAGGAATCTATTACACTGCAACCTTCAAGCCCAGATGCCCATACTAGTTGGTGTCTCGTTCGTCCCCTTGACCTCCGATATGAATTCATATCCTTTCACTAGACCTCGCGAGCGCGTACATTATCTCTCCAGGTTTGTCAAGTCCTTTCTCCTTAACCGGGCCACCTTTCTAAACAGTCTTCTTCGTTTCACGCAGTCCCTCGACCGGATCTTGCATTACACCATCTAGAGTAAGTGGGTTCACGAGTCCCCCCTCTCGAGATAGTGACAGAGCATCTACCCGTCACCAGGGTTGCCTCTTCTCTCTGCCCGGAAGACCCTGAGATTGCCTTCAATCACGCAGCAGTCCTCGAAGCGAGTACGTCACAATTGCCACGATTTTGAGTCCAAGCTCACATTTTCTCCCAGCTGGCCGTCTAGAAGAGGCGCTTGAGAAATACAAGCTGGCCCAAAAGTATGGCGTAGAGCGTGCCTCCGTTCATATTCGAAATGTATGTCAATTTGCATCCGCATGTTTTCGTGACCGATTCAAACTATACTTGAATAGGTCAGCGCCAAAATTCTCGGGAAGCGAATGAAGGACGCAGACAAGTCAGATCCCAAAAACGATGATTAAGTCCATGGTACCGCCATCGCTCTGCATTCATGTTTTTGCTATTGAGCCGCGGTCTCATCGCGATCGTTCCACCTCAGGCAAATGAATCTGTTCTTCGCATCTCTCTCTGACCAGAGTCAGTGGTAATACTTCCAGGTTACGGTAACGGAGATCATTGATTCAAAAAGGACCAAATCCGTCTCTCCGACGTCCAAGGCAAAAACAGGATTTACGTTTCATAAACAATCATGCCTGCTCATTCCCCCGAGAAAGGATCGTCTGCTCTGCATTCATCGGTACCTCCCACGGCCCCGAACCAGTTTGATTAACCACTCTGGCCATCTCCGGCAGTAGGTTGCCAAACTCCTCTTCCACGTCCGCGGTCTGGACGTGACCGTCCCCCTCCGTTGTCTCCGCGAAACGATGATGTATTCCAAGCACGGGATCCTCTCGAGTTTGGCACGTAACCTCCGGGTCCTTGGCTGCCCCCACGGAAGTTGCCATTCATGGCTGGTGCACCCCGTCCACGCCAACCTCGATGGGGACCACCCCGACCGTGGCCTCTGTTTGAAGGAGAATATGGCGGGAAGCCATGCGTTGCTGCCACAGGTGTCGAATCCCTCACGCGTTGGAGGATAACGGAGATATCGGCGCGACCGTAATCCGGTGTAGTTGGAAAATCGGAAAGCTTCACATTCAGGATGCGATCATAGCCTTCGTGGTCCTCAGGGGCCACAAAATCTCCTGCGAATCGCGATAACACGGATAAGCCTAGCTCTGGGCTCGTGATAGTGGGGTGACCCGTCCCTATTTTGGGGAAGAACATACACAGTATGTCAGCTTAACCTCGTTTCTCCCCATGGCCACCGCACCCCGTGCGGAAGCAAATGGGTTAAGTTTGCTTGCTTACGAACGTTGTTCAAGGCGTGCTGCGCAAGTCTACATTTCGGGGGTGTTTTGGTTGCGTCGCGTGCACACGTAGGAAGACGAGACGAAGAGATTCAATGAAGCATGAGTATGTATGCCTTTTCGGACTGCCTCAGAAGTTTCAGCCTGTTGCTTGCTCACCTCGTATGGAATATCGAAAACAATAACCCAGATTTTCGTTCCGGGAAACTCGCGAGCGATCTTGATCCAGTGGAAGCGTTGCCTGTAAATAAACGATCTCGTGGGTACACCTATAGACGGTCAGAAAGAAGCCTGTGCTCACGAGGCGTCAACATTCGTGCGATCGATACAGACAGAGAGTCCTTGGGAGAGGGTCTGGCGAGCTAGCTGCTCAACCCGTCTCCTGTCTCCTAGATCATCTTGATTGCACCTCTTGAAATTTGGGAAGTGTCTTTCTAGACTTTGAGCGAATGTGCTCTGCGATTTCAAAAGATGCATCAGGTTCTCGACGATACCTACGGAAAATCATGTTTCTACCTTTCCGGAGGCAATAAGTCCGCATAGAATGAGAACGACCTGTCCCTCGACTTCAAAATCCGTTGCGATGGGCGACTCGTCTTTGACAGCATCTTCCGATATTTCGACCTGGGAAGCCAGTGGCTCAGCGCCGCCGGTATCTGAATCGGCCATGGCCCCAGTGGAGCTTCCCTTTGTGTTCAATTCTTCGACGATCATATGCTTGATCTGAGGGTGAGTTTCTGCGTCCGTAGAGAGGCTGGGCTCGGCCATGTCGATCGCGTTGCTATCCCGTAGGAACTGAGCACGACCAGCTAATGGAGGGTTGGGAGAAAGCGTAAAAGTTATTTCTCTCTGACCCACAATCAGCAGCCCGCCTCCGAAGCTGCACAGCTCGAGTCACTGTCAGTCACAGCCTCAGCTGGATCTGTCATGAGTTATATTAATACTGTAATTCTCAGGTTCGAAGTGTTCGAGGGCCACTTCGCCATCTTGTAGACGACGTGAACGGTTGAAACAACTTTAAGGTTCGTCTCTTCGCGATCGAGTCGTAATTAGAGTTTTAACCTGGCTCAGTCCAGTTCGACAGCTTCTTAACGTTCTACATCCCTGGGGGTCGTTTCGACCAAGTGCTCGTCCATCATGGCCGATCACCCCATTATTACATATTTTATCCCCACAAATCTTCGTCGCGGCTGGCAGTACCGCATTTCCTACTCTCTTGCAAGATGCCAACTATGGGTACATTAAATAAAAACGAGGGGACGGGGAACTTGCTCCCCTAGTAGCCCCATGGGACTTCGGTCCATCCATGACGATCGATGGCGCTGTGAAGATTCACAGCAGCTATGCACTTAGAAAGTCTCCAAAGAGAACTGAGTTCAGTGGGAGGGCAACTCTAATTCACAAAAGGTCCGAAACGCAGATATATAACATCCGAAAGTAGATCGTCCTCGTCTTGATCTGATTATAGCTTCGAGAACGAATGGAAGAAAATCAAGAACCTCATCCCATGCTACAGCAGTAGAAATCGGAAAGGAAGCAGAGGACAGTTATCCGAAAACATTGAATTAAGATGGCAGGAGAACCCCATAACATGTCAGAGTACAGCATTAACCAAGTCTGGGAAGAGAATATGAACGACGCTTACAATTGTCCAATCGCTATGAAACAGGTTTGACACACTACCGGCCATTTACAGTAGCCGTGGAATCTCTACGGTTCGACGATGATGGTACTGGATCCCCACCAGGAGACGAAGCTGTATCAAGAGGGGCAGGGGCTTTATTGGGGTGATCTGGGATCTTCTCAATTTCCTTCTTCGCCTCTTCCCATGCCTCGAGATTCTGCGCATGACACACAAAAAGTTAGAGACAAAAAGGTTGACCCCAAGAAAATTTGACGGCCCACCTTCTTGCACCAATCACGATGGGCGAGCGCCATTGCAATTCCCATTTCGCGGAAGTCCGCGACTTTTTGTCGCTGGAACCGATCGAGATCCGCTTGGATCGTGGAACTGGAATACTTTAGATCCTGGGCGGCTAGATGAAGAGCATCCTCGAGCTAACGAGTCAATGAAAATTAAGTCCATGAGAGGGAACGAGGGAACGAAAGGATACGAACGGTGGATATAGATTCTTTTGTCTTCGTGATGCTGTTTCTTCGAGCAGTCTCAGGATCGACGTCCATCATTCCATGTAATGTATAGCTCAGAGCATTGATGAGCCCCATTCCAGGGGCCCGTGTACGCCGCCTCGCTGGATTTTGACCCGGGTGAGGGGGAACATAGCTCGAGTCGGTTGGACGAGGCTCCTCATCTTGCTGTTCTGTAGATCCCCCTTCAGGATCGGTGGTCGGCGTGCTCGGTCCTGCTGTCCGACCTCTTGCCAATGCATCGTCCAATCGCCTCGCCTCTTTCTCACTCTTCTCCAGCTCCTCTAATTGTTCGCGTTTGTTCTCTAAAACATCCTGGGTCATCTCGTATTGAACGTGCTTCTGATGCCGGTAAGCAAGGAGCTTCTTGATAATTGACGCAAACTGGGTATACTCATGCAGAGGTTCTGCCCACTTTTGTTCAATCTCTTGGAGCTTCATTTGGAGAACAATGAGCTCCGGTTAAAATTATTGAACGGAAATCGGACTTGCCAGTTTCGTCGTCGAAACGTAGGTGGCATCCACCGCTTGACCCGTCTTCTCGATCGCAGAGGCAAGCTCGTTGTGTTCATTCAAGCTAAATCCGTTCAAGGTGGCTCCAAGGTCGGCATGATCCTGAGCGCAATCTATGGTGGCATGAAGGCATATTCGCACAGATTCATTTCGTCGTACGCACCTGACCATCGCTTCACAACTCGACGCGTCACCTTCTCCATAGGACCGCTCACATGATTGGCGAATTTAGAGGTGAAAGCCTCTGAGTCGAGGAACCGTTGATCAGCCCTCCTTAGAGGGTGCGCTGCTGAAGGATTGGGCAATGCAGCATAAGCTTGAATTGCATTCTGGTCTGTGGGGTTATGAGACGGGGCCTTCAGAATATTCTTAGGCAACAATGAGATAGGCGGAGAGTTCAAGACTTCGTGCTAATCAAGGGGATCAATAACGGTTCGGTGAGTAGGTAGGAAAGGCTCGCACCCATGAAACTTCCCCATCTAGGAACCTGTGGAAGACATGTTCGGTAGAGAGGATGGGGTGACGGGCAAGTCTGTTCAGGAAGGTCTGCAACATGCGTTTCCTCCTGGCAATGAGGGCTGCGTCCTCCTTTGCCTTCCCTTGCTTGACAGCATAATCCCCAAGAGTCTGCTTAGACGGGATGGGAGGGATGATGAGGGTCGGATAGAGTTTCGAAAGTGACTCGCGCAGGGACTCAAATTCTGAGTATCGGTGTCGAGCTTCTGCGTCCTATGAAAATGTTACTATATGATAAAGCGGCTGGAAGGGCAACTTACACCTGTACGAATAACGTATGTTATATAGGGCGAAGTAGAGTTGGCACTCGTCTTCAGGGCATCCACTATCTGCCAAGGTGTCAGGCGACTACTGCACCAATGTCTTAGTCTTCACTCACCGCTATCTCAGCATCATCATTCGCATGCAGGTATCTGTCGCGTGTGCAGCAAAAGTCTGTCCTGTTAACGGAGGCAGCGTGCCTGTGGGACTCTGGACCATGAAGTGGTTGGTGGGGCGGGGGTGAGGAGGGTGAGAGGGCTCCAGAATGAGGCGGTGGTGACGACGAAGGCTCGAAGATCGCTACTTTCGACAATGAAGAGGATTCAGAGGGAATATGCTCTGCGTCTTGCTCGAACGGGTTCTCATCTTCAAAACCTTCCATGTCCATTGTGATATGTGAATCGGGGTCAGGAGGCCGCTTGAATTCGGTCGGGCTGTGGCGTTCCGAGGGTTGCCTCTGGCGTGCTAATGGGGCCTGCAGCAGGTGCTGGTACGTTCACAACTGTAGTCTTTGACCCGAAGGATTGAAGAAGGCAGAGAGCGAAGGGCAGAGCTCGTTGTCGTCAGTGGATGGACACTGCTATTTGGTCTTGTATATGGGGCTGTCAGGACACTGATCTCATCGGCGCGCAGCGCACTGCGCATGCCGCCAATGCGCGTCACACAAGGGCAATGCCGCAAGCCGGTATACAGTCAAACATGCTCATGATAGAGTTATTGGAGTAAATACGGCACATATAATTGGCATCTACCCAAAAACTCGGAACCCGCTTGGAACAGTCACTTCTTCCACTTCCATACGGTCGTCAACCGCAGAGCTCTCGAATCCCTTCCCGAGCAGCGACGAGAAGAGTTCGTCGATCTGTTCATCGTGCCATGCTCCGACCACGGGTACTGGGACCATAAAGTTTTGTAACTTTTCATGCACATGATACCTGTACGCGAGGACAAGTAAGAACACGGAGTCGAGCAAACAAACCCTAATGACATACCGCAGCTTCCGCCCTTTGCTAGCCTTCGTGTCGACTTCTTTCTTGGCCTTTTTCTGTTTTTGAATGGTGAGCCAATCTTGCGAGCTATCCTTGCCACCTCCTCGCGAGTCTATGATATCTCGTAGCATTTTCTGATAAAAGTCGGTGTCGTCGAAAAGCTCCGGATCCTCCTTCACTTCATTACTCTCAGCAGCAGCATTACCGATTCGAGTTGCAGGAGTTCTTCGAAGCTGCGTTCGCGATAATAGCTTGTTATGATCAAGGAGTGCCTCATCTACTAGCTGAACAGCAGATTTCAAGTGCTGCTTTCCCTTGGAGAATGTGCCTTTGTTTGAGGGAAGGAGGACAGAAGGCGCCACCGCCTGAATTTTTGAGGACCACTTGGTGAGTGTTTGCACAAGCTGAGGATGGTAACTGCGGAAGAGCATGAGGAAACGTCTTCAAACGAATTGAACTGCTGCATACGCTTGTTCAAATGAAGCACTGGCTTCGCAGGATGAAGCGAGATCATCCACAGCGGACGAGACACTACGATCCTCGTCTAGTTTCCGCCGTTTCCTTGATGGAGGTTTCACTTCATCTGCTGAGAAAAGAAGCTGGAATGAAGGATGAGCACAGAGTTACAAGTTAAAAGGCATGGCGGCTACCTCCTGTAGGCGAAATAGATCATCAGCAAGACCGAGTGCCTCTTGCGAAAGCTTGAGCAGTGCTTCCGAGCACTCTGGAACTTCCTGATACTCCCTGGCGATGACGGGCTAACGTGAACAGTTAGACAAAAGCAGAATATCCGGATAATATTCTTTCACCTCAGGTAATTTGTTTGTTTCAAGTACGGCTTTCTGAAGCCGGATCCGCGAGTTCAACAAACCATCCCAGAAAGCCTGAAAGACCTGAGCTCAACTGCCTTTCATAACATGATAAAGCTACCACTCACGATTTGTCTGCCAACCGCCTTTCCTTTCCGTCTATCAGCTTCTCTAGCACTCTTCAAAGTGGTCGTTAGATCTCCCGAAGGCTCCACCTCCCCCGCTTTTCGTTTTGACGATGGGACGAGGGCGGGCTTGGATTTCGGGGTTTCAGGCTCGTCCTCGTCTTCCTCACCAGTGTCTTCGTCTTCGTCCTCGTCCTGGTCGTCATCTTCACTCCCCCAAGGTCCTTCTACCCCGACACCGAAACCCTGAAACTCTTCTTCTGATTCGTCATCGTCGTCAATATTCGCAGACTCTTTTGATACACCATTTTCTTCGCCTTCGCCTTCATCCTCCGATAGCTTGTCTTCTTGCTCAAGTAAAGCTTTACGAGACGTTCGAACACCGTCATATTTAGGGTCCGCTATGCTATCTTGCAATTTACGCAGAGAGCTTGGTCTATTGGAAGCCAAAAGATTTCAGAAACCCAATCCAGACTAGAGATTCGGACTAAGGGACGCACCCGACATCGAGGTAATGCCCTCTTGCAGCCGCCAAGTCCTTCGCTCCTCGCTCCTCTTCTGCTGCACCATCAGGATTCAAAGACTCTGGGTCGAAATCTGGTTCAAAGGGTAAGAGTTCAACAGATAGCATTCGGGAGAGTCCAAAGACGCACCTACAGGTGCCGTATCCTCAAGCTGGGCAAGCTGCTCGGCCAACGATAGGCCTACGAAAAGTTAGCATACAATAGGATTGAACTGCTTCTTACATACGAGTCATGGTGAAGGGGAGGTATTAGCTATAGGGAGAAGACCGTTGAGAGTTTGCAATAGGGTGCATGAGAGCGCTTGATCCAAAAAAATGTTGCGGGTTTCCGACTCGCGAATCAGGAAGGAGTGCCCCTAACTCTTTGTGGTAACCGTACGAATTGGAACCTGCTAGTGAAGAGCAGCTGGAGCTAATAGGGGGTGAAGGAAAGCGATCATGGCGCATTTACAGCTATGTACAGTAGAAATGGTTATAATGCAGTAGAGCTACGAGTAGGCGGATTAGAGACAGGTACAATATACACGAAAACAATTGAAAACACCGAAAGCAAATTGACAGGTCCCAAGAAACGAAACGAACGGGGGAGTTACGATAGCGACTTCGCGTTTGGATTCTTTTCCTTCTCAATCAACCCCTCAACCATCCTCTTAAACGCAGGGAAGTAGATGCTGACGGGCGGAATCCGTTCCCCGTAAACCGAAGGATCGAGCATCGGTCCTGGTCTCGACAAATCCTTGTCCAACTTCTCATCCCGTTTGCCAACCACCATCATCTGGTTCGCCTTTTCTTCAGGAATAGAGAACAACGGATCAGACCGCTGGCCTGATTTTATATCGTCCTTGCGAGCAATGACTGTGCGACGCTTCTGAATATTCGGAACGTTGGAGAGTGGCTCGAGATCTTCGATGTCCATGTCGACCTCGGAGTCCTCGTCTTCTGCAACAAGTGCGGCTGATGAGCCTGGGACCTGTCGAGGGTTCCGTGGTATACGTTTGGAAGGCGAAGGTGGAAGGGTCCTAGGTGTCTGCTTTCTGAGACCCTTTCGTACTGGTGTCAAACCATAAATAGGACCGGAAGGGAGAGGCGGCGGGGGCTCCAAGCACGGAACACGAGGGCGAAGAGTGGGGATAAATAAATCGAGACCCAACGGTGGTGGCTTCGTGCACACGTCCTCATGATAATCTCGGAGATGTTGTGGCAGATCGGAGGCCTTCAGAAGCCTCTGACTGCTACACCCTATTGCATGTGTCAGGAATACATTGTAAAAAAGGGTCTCCAGAAGTGGCTTGCTCACCAACAATGGGACAGATGAGGGGAATCCGGGAGAGATGAGCAATATCAAAGTGCTCAATCATCTCTTGGTTGGACCGATGATTGCGCTGGTTGCATTTTGGCAGTTTGCATTCATGCCATGTCTAAAAAATGGTCAATATAGCGAATATATAGAGTCCATCATGTCTTTACCTGTTCTCGAGACTGCTTGCAGTGTGTTAGCAGATGCTGGTTGGAGAGCGAGAGTCAGCGCGTTACGTCAACCGCATCATCAAAAATCGCCGTAAAGGGAAGTTCCTCGCGCCTTCAGTCATGGGGCTCTTGCAAAAGCTACCACTGGCGGAGGCCCAGAAAGAGCACTCTTGGGCAGTGGCTGTTCCTCGGAAGCAGCACATCTCCACTCAAAGAAATAATAAAAAACAGAATAATGTAGAAAGAAAGCAAGCAGATGCAAGAAAATGCGCAGAAAAGTATAAAACAAGACACAGATCATCAGATACTTGAAGCATCTAATTACTGAGGATTGGTTGTCTGCCTCGATGTAAAACATAGAAAATGGACCATGTTGGCTGGCTCTTACCTTCCTGTAGGCATTCCAGCTTCCAAGGACAACAAGACACTTGGTACTTCGGTTTAGCCATTCACATGTATAGCCTGATGACTGTATTGCATCTCGTGCAATGTCAAGGACATGCTCGGATACGACGGCCGTCATATGGGTAGAAACCATGGACGATTGACGAAAAAAGGCTTGAGAGAAACGAACCAGCGCACCCTGAAAGGGTGACACCAAAATGCTTGTGTGGCCACTCTCAATTTGAGATGGGTGAATAGGTATGATGCCAACCTTGTTTGTGAGTTGGAATCCACAAAAAAGCAACAGGGTTTTTCAGGAGAACGCAAGGAGAAATGGCAAGAAAAGAGGGTGAATGTTAAAAGAGAAAGGTTGGTTTAAGAAGTGGATTGGAATGTATGCATCTATTTAATTCTAAGGTCGCTGCCAAATGCATCTAAGCTGCATCAAACACATACATATAGACTTGTCCAGGCATATTTCTGCTTTTGCTGAAGCGCTAAATTATCAGAACAGCATATTATACAGGTCTTTAGAAAGTGCCTAAAGATTTATAAGTGTTTGAGAATGGATTGGGCACAATTTCTCAGATCTGCCATTTTATTTGGACTTGTAGGTCCCAGCCAAATACGCACCCACAACTTTTGTTTCTCTCTGAATTTGAAGAAGGGAAAGCTTGAAAAAGGAGAGTATAGGGGGCAATAATACAGTGTCTTTCGACTGGCTACTAAGGCTACAAGGCAGACCTTTTTTTTGTGGTAAGTGATAGCTTGATGCTAGTGATCTTCAAGGGTAACCTGTGAGTAGCGGCATATCTACCCTAATCTTTACCTGCACATACCCCCACCCATAAATCCATATGTTTTAGCCTCAAAATAAGCCCAAAAACATAAATTTTGGGCCAGAATTGAGCAAGTTATAAGCAATTTAATCAAACCACTCATAACATGCCCATTTCTAGTGTTGATCGTGGGTTGCCAGGAGGTAACTTTGACCCTAGCTGTACCCATACCTAATGTGTACCCTACCTGTGTACCCACAGGTAATCCGCACAGGTAGAGCTTTAGATCATCCCAAACAGACTGGAACTGACCAAGATATGGTCAATTTAAGTGGATTCAATTAAATTGACTGTATCTGTCAATTCTTGTCCATTTGGGCTGTTCTTATGCTTGTTTTGAGGGTTGTGGGTAAAAAAACCCCTACCTGTACCTGTACCTGTGTGTATCCTACCTGCCTACTTGGTGGGTAAGGCTTACCCATGCGCAACACTACCAATTTCTGGGCCATTTGAGATATTTTAGGCTTGTTTTTGAATTTGCAGATAGGAGAGTGTCTATCCTGACCCTTACCTGCAATACCCTTACTTGCAAACCCTGTGGGTTTTCAAACCCCTTGACCATCATTACTCAATGCTAATACATAAAGCATTCAGACTGGAGCTGGTGGATGTTTGTGAGATCTCTTGTGACTGAACAAATAAGGCCACATCTTTTAGAGCTCACAGAGTGTGCAGGAGAGCTGAGACCATGATGCTCTACACATGCCCTTGCATTTGCATCACTCATTAACTTTATTAGCAGTGATCAAGCATACAGTAGACATGCCCACAGGCCCATGGGCCAGGCATAGCATGGGTACAAGTAAGGGTCAAGGTAGCGGTACCGACTAGCTTTAAAAAAAGCCTTCACATGACCCAAATATTCAAAATTTGATCGAGTCACGAGGGATTTAACCAAATTGCTCGTATCTTACTGTGTTCTGGTCCATTTGGGCTTTTTTTTCAGTGGAATACCCATAGATACACAGGCATGGGATGGCTGCAAGTGCAGGTTGGGGTCAAGTAAAATATTCAGCAGTTACCCCTGCTCATCACTAAGCTGCACAAGGGATCACCATGGATAACCTGTGGATATGAAAATTCTGCGCTGCACCTGCCAGTGCATTTGGGTCAACCCATACCTGCAACCTGCTAAGTTTCTGGTCAAAACAACCCCAAGAATATTGAATTTAGTGTTCCTCATGGGTAAGCCTTACCTGGTGGGTAGGCGGGTAGGATACATGTGGGTACAGGTATGGGTAAGGGTTTGCTTACCCACAATCTTTGAAACAAGCCTAAGAACAGCCCAAACAGAGAAGAATTGACCGAGATACAGTCAATTTAAGTGAATCAACTTAAATTGACTGTATCTTAGCCAGTTCTTGTCCGTTTTGAACAATATAAAGCTCTAACCACGTGGATTACCTGTGGGTATATGGGTAGAATACACAGCGGGTATGGGTACAAGTTGGGTCGAAGTTACCTGCTGGTAACCTGCGATGATCACTAATCAAATTCAACCCAAAAATAGGCAAGTTGCGAGTGGTTGATTTAAATCTACCATATTTCACCTATTTCTTGACTATCTGGGTGTGTAAAGGCTTGTTTGGATGGGCATGGCTAGTAGAGCTGTGGCCTGTAACTACACCTGCACTCAAACATGCCCAAAATCCATGTGGGCTGTACAACCCTTGGTGATCACTAGGGATCATGAAAGGCTGGCCAACCTGCATGGGTTACAGGCACGGATAAGCATGGATACAGATATAGATTGAGAGGCCAAATCTGCTACATAAATCCTTCAAAACAAGCCCTTGAATAATCTGAATTGGCCAAGAAATGCTGAGCAAGTCATGATATATTTGAGTAAATTATCCATGGTGTCTCATCCGTTTCTGCGCCAATTGAAAATCCTGTCCACACAGAGTGCTGGGACTGCAGTTTACCCATGGCAATAACTAAGCTGCTGTTAGCCAATTGACCAACCAATAATCTCTAGCGGCTCCATGAGGCCTTGGAGGCAACTTGTTAATTTGTACTGAGCCTTTCAGATTTTTGCAGATCATTGCAGTTTCACTTATTTTTCTGAGTGCTAGGTCTGCTGCCCTCTTGCACCTTGCAGCCTTTCTTGTCAGTAGATCGAGAAATAAGATGATTACCTACAAGTTGAGACTCTCCACGTCTTGAACAACTCTCACAAGCAATTTCAATGCTGCATACCAGTACAGGTGTCAGTCAGTATCTTGCTACTGCGAGCTTCACAACAAGCCTTCACAGAGCCAAAACAGTCAAGAATTGACTGAGTTGCATGCATTTTATACAAACCATTCATATATTGCCTGATTATGGCATGTTCTGAGCTGGTTTTGTCAAGATTACCCGCTGCACGGGTACGGATGGACCGAAATGGGGCATTTTTGAACTAGATCAAACCTCCCAAGGATGGGCAAAGATATGCTATATTTGTTCATCCACCGAAGGATGCTGTAATATTTCTCCATTACATTGTCATCGCTTCTCGGAATGTGACCTATTTTACATCACTTCCCGCCGAGCGCCCGTAATCGCGCTTCGGCAGCTCTCGCACGCCTCTCCCTTTCTAAGCGCATTCTCATTTCGGGCGTCAGCCCAGCGAGTGCTTCCGCACCTCCCGAAGAACCACCAAGACGATGGGATCCCGAGTCCACAACGGTTTCTGCTTTCGAAAGCGCAGGTGCCTCTGGCGCAGCAACGGGTTGCGCATCTTTCGCCTGTTCCTTCTCTTTCGCCTCGCGCTCCTTGACCTTATCTTTCAGGCCCTTCCTCCGAACCTTCTTCTTTTGCTCCTGTCCTTCTTCCATCTCCTGCGAAAGCACACTAGGAATATGTCCTGCTCCTAGCCAGTCCCACCAATCCAGATGCAATGCTGCGCATCGCCGAAAGACGTCACGCACGGCTTTTGTCTTGGCCAAGTCGTACGCAGTCCGATTGGATCCCTTTAATCTGCTTGAAGCCAGCTCAGAAGCCTCCGAGGCATTTCCACTATTGTCCACGCCGTCTCCATCGGTCGGATTTGCGGCAGCGACAGGGACTGTAGGATCAGCACGAGCTTCCTCCAAAAGCCATTGCACAACATCAGCTTGTCCGGTATGAGCAGCCAGCTGTAATAGCGTCGAAACCCTCTCCCCAGTCCACTCGGGTATAGGCATGTCAATCCCACCAAATGTGGCTTGCTCGCGCTCCCAGAAGGCTTTCAAAGGCTCAACACGACCTCTTGTCACCATCTCAACCAAGCGGGTCCACTTCTCGCGAAGAGCTTCCTCTTCCGGTGTCAACTTTGGTGCTTGCAGTTTCTGTGGTGCAACCTGGGCAATTGGAGCAGGAGGAGCAGGTTTGGGCTTTGGCAGTGATGCTAGGTATGCTTCGTCTTGTTCCCGGAGCTCGTCCTCCGTGAAGTGAGATATTTTGACTCTCGTCAATTCAGCTAGGCATCTTGTAATTTCGGATTGAGTCTAACAGAGGGACGCGAGATCTCAGCTCGATATCATCGCTGGGTATCAATGGTCACTTACAGGTCGGCGGGTAGGGAAGGGAAACCCGCGAAGACGTTCATCACCCTTTTGAACGACAGCTTCGTCGTAGTCGTAAAATATGCGTTTGTTGGCTGTTGAGGCGCGTATCCAGATACGTTCGCAGTCGTGGATATCGTCTGCCCATTCATTAAGCAGGTTTCGAATGTCCTGAGAAGTAAAAATTGAAGGTTGAGATGAGACGATAACGGGTGATATATGAGAGATATACGAACATCGCGTAGCGCCTGTTCGCCATACCGGCGAAGTTGAGCACCAGCACTCTTCGCAGGGCCTTTGGCGTTATCGTTGACTGATTGAGAGCCGCCTTGTTTCCTGCGGGCTAAACGAAGCGTTAGGACGAAGCGATGAGGCCAGAAATGGGTGGGCACATACTAGTATAACGGTGGAAGGTCTTGTGCAGGAGGACCTCAGTGTCTGGCTTCGGCCTCTTTTGCTTCTTCTTGCCGCCTTTCGATTGCTCCTCCTCGTCCTCTTCACCTCGGCTTACTCTAACCACTGCTCCGGCAAAATGCCCTCCAGCAACCATGAACATTGCCCATGTCCGACCCTCCCGCCGGGGTGTCTGAAGTTCTAGGAGCTCTTTCAAATAGTCATTCGGCTCAGTCTTCAACGGAAACAACGTCCTGTATATCCCGATCTGAGTGGAAGGAGGCGAATGGAACCAAATGAGCGACGTCAGCGGCGCCCGACGCCCGGACTCTGGGGAGGGAGACCGAGCAGCCAGACGACCTGTCCTCTTGACAAGAGTGTTGACAGCATCGTCTGAGTCGTCGTCGTCATCCGAGGAAGCCGATCCGGACAGTGAGTCCTCGAGTCCTAAAACCCGATCCCGTTAGTTTGCTGTGGAATCACAGAGGCACACAAGAAGAACCACACCATCTACGAGTTGGTTGAATGCAGCCTCCGTCACCGGATTCCCTCCAGTTAGCCTTGTCTTTACGTTGTATCTATGCCAATCCGATTTGAAGTGATTCCTTTGTTCGTCGACGTCCCGAAACGTTGTCCCAAGGCATATATTGCATGCCCGCTGTCCACTGGCGACCACCGGTAGGGGAGGCTCAGGAGCTGGAGTTGGAGGACGCGGTTGATTGACCAAGTTCCGAGGTGTAAGAGAGTCCAAGAGGTCCTTGGGGAGCGAGAAGGCGTGGTATTGCGAAGTCTGCATGTCACTTCTCCCCGATCAACGGTATCTTGAGTGGAAATTTGTGAAGACACCAGAGTCTAACCTGAAATAAAAATGTTTGCCAAAGGGCAAGGCAGATCTGGGCTCACATTTTCGAGGTATAAAGGTGGTTTGGGCTAAGATGTGGATTGACTCGAAACTGATGTGCGTCGCGGCCATGGCACCGACAGCACCGCCCGTTCCCAGTCAGAGATTAGATAATCCCGGGCGCCAATTTGATGTCATGACACATCTTCCCAACTTGAACCCAAACAAATTGTGCATTAGTAGTGAGTGGTCAGCATGACGGTATATAATAGGGTATACATCATTCACAATCAGCCTAGCAAATATCACCGTCCAGCAACGATCTTGCTTGGATCATCCACAGCGCCATTTGCCTGTCCCCCACCGACCATGCCAGCAACGACCTTCTGCAAATCCGCCCACTCAGTTTCTCTCGGTAAAGCCATATCGCCAATGTCATAGATGTAAAGGTGGCCATCACTTCCTCCGAGGGCAGCACGCCTTCCTTCTTTGCGATCCCACTGCAGCTTGTTCAAACCACGCCCTGTGCCAACCGTGGTTGATACAATAGGAACCTGAGGGAGGAAGAAAAGTGAGTATCATCCCAAAAGAGCAACATCGACAAGTTCGTTGCATACCTCCGTATCGACGTTCAAGTTCCACAGGTCAAACTTGCCAGATCCATCAACTGTGCCGAAAGAAGCAGGATGCGTTGGATGCCACTTCACATCATACACATAATCATCAGCCTCATCGAATGAGTACAGTGGTGGGATATGATGCAACGATGTCGACGGCTTCGTCAAAGACTTCGCTCGCCACAATTTCACTGTCCAGTCAACAGAGCATGTCAAAAACAAGTCCCCAAAGTCGATGGGGCCGATAGAGGAATGGAAGTCCAATCCCAACACTGGCCCGTAATGTCCCTTGTAGACGTCGTGGGGATTCAAACCAGCTTTGGCACCTGCACGGTCGTACCGGTTGGCTTGGTACACATTCCCTTCTTCCGTGCCTACCCAGAAAGTTGTGGTCTCGTTTGAGGGGAAGTCAAGAGTTGTGATGGCTACTTCGCTGGTCTTGTTATGACCATTATGCACGAGTTCGAGGGTTTCCTAAGTAAAGATCGTCAGATAACTGGATAGCAAAGGAGGCGAGAAAGCTATACCTGAGGCTGGGCAAGCATATCTACCAACCAACTACAAACTGTTCCATCGGAGCTGCTGGTGATCAGGTTGTGGGCGTTCTGTGTTCCTACCATGCTCATGGCGTAGACAGGGTGAGTATGACCAGCAGCGGATAAAGGCGTCTTTAAGACTGGCAAGTGCTTCGAGCGAGTGTCCCAGAGCAAAATCTGGCCCGAGTATGTTCCTCCAAAGATGTAGTTCGAGTGGAAGGGCGAGAAGGTAACGGTTAGGACGTCCGACTGCGAGGTGTTAGAAAAGGCAAGCATATGAAACATTTGAACGTACTTGCGAGTGGAATACGAATTCCGGACGTTCCAACAGGTGAAGATTCCATACAGCGACAATGCCATCAGGTTCGTTCAGGGCATTTCCATTCTTGTTATAGGAAGCAACGGTCAGTTCTGGATACTACTTCAGGTCAGCGAGCCGAGCGTAGACACAGTAATTTGACCCGTACTTTGGGGGACCAATCAATGTCGGTTATGGATCGATTCTTGCCTAGGTGTTCGTCGAAGAACGTACAGACTTTCTTTACCCGCTTGCCTTCGGATTCATCTCTGAGGACGCAGTGAGTAAAGGAGCGCTTAGGCACTGGAGGACTTACCCTCCGGCTTCCGCCCCGATGGTATAATCTCTGATATAGTCATAGTTGTCATTCAAGGCTCGCTGAACAATCTTTGAGGATTGTTCGATAAACTCGAGGAATTCTGGGGCCGTAACGATGCTCGTTCTCTCCTCCTCCGTCAGCTCTTCAGAATATTAGACCTCGAGAACACCGTAGGGTAGGGTAGGTCAATACTCACCTCGAATTTCCTGCTCGATCTCTTGGTCGAGTTTCACATTCTCCTCCTCTAGCTCTTTCTCCTGTGCCAGCTTCTCTGCCTCAGCCTCTCTTTCCCGCAATATGCGTTGCCGAATTTCCTCTTCGTAGTCCTGAGCAGAGTGCTCTTCGACAGCGGTCGTTTGGACTTCTTTATTATAGATCACGCGTTCCTAAGCAGATGTGTCAATAGCAAAGCTGGAGCCAGAGAAAGCCACCAACTTTCTGAGGAAGTTCAAACAGTTCTTGCTCCATGTCTATGAGGTCAGGATATGAGCGAGGTGTTATGGCGCTGCACAATGCCCATCAGTTCAACGAATAGCAGTCAAAGCATTGTCAAGAAATCTTACATTTCCATGACATTATCGGTGGCAGAGTTACTCGAAACCGAACGTGCAGCAGGTACTGCTGAATGCACACGATCAAACTGAGAGTCACTCTGCCGACTTGCTCTACCAGACAGCGACAATCCAGACGGCCCAGGCAGCTGAATAGTGTGCGACATTGCTGGTGTGCCAGGGATAGATTCAGAGGGTGTCTGGTCGCCGCTGGTTCGCCCACTGCGACCGGGGGTACCAACCAGAGCAGTGACAAGGTCATCGACATCGCGTCGAGCCGGAGTGGGTGAAACCTGAATGCAGGATACAATGGATTGTAGCCTTTCAGTAATCGCAGAACACGAGTGCTGTTAGGGGAGTGCGCACCTCTGTTATCCTCCGTTCGGTCAGCTTTTGCCTGTCCTCCCTGGCCTTCCTAAGCTCTGCAAGCTTTGCCCTTTTGGCTTCAATCTCTTGCCGCCTCCTATCAGCCATTGTAGGTGAATGTTGAAGTGCAATATAAAGGTGGAGTGGAGAGCTTTGGCAACCGCGTCGGTAGCGCGTTTCTCAGTCGAAGGTGGCAGTGTCAGAGTTTATTTCTGTTATTCCTGTTATTCCACCCAAGGACGCCTCTCCTCAAAACCGCCATGTCTCTCATAACCCCCAATTCCAGAGGGCCCAAAAGATCTTCAGGGAACAAAGGAGGGGCTAGAAGGGCTGAACTCAACAAATTGTATGCCAACCCCTTGCCTCTGCTGTTTATCGAGCCATCCTCTAGCACTCTGAACTCTGTCCTTGGTGTTCTTGGACTTTCTCTGACTCGAGTCGACAATCCGCACTGTGAAGGCATCTTTGACCCAATAACACGCTCAGTATGGATAACCAATATGGAGCACTCTATGATCTTGTGGAGGAGAGGGTTCTTTGGAAAGGGCGACTTGTCAAGAAGTGAACCCAGTTGGCTTGCTCGCCAGTTGAACCTACGAAAGTCCGCTGGGAAACGTGTGTACCTCTCATCGTGTCTGTAATTCTACAATTCTGAACTAAACTGGATGCATTCACTCCTACTCTACCCTTCGTTTCCAGAGATGACTTCTGAGGAAGTGACCGCGCGAAGGCGAGCAGAGCGCAGACAGTTCAAACTAGACCGTGCGCGAGCTATCGCAGCTGCGGCAGAAGAAGCGGAACAGCTCTTTGAAAAGGAAGGGACCGTAATCGTGCCTGCGCTGTCTGGCCCAGCCATCCCCTCGGCAGCAACTTGGAAGCCCTCCCAGCCCGTCCTCCCTGAAGTACCAACTACACCGGCAGAACCAGAACAGGAAGAAGACTGGGAAGAGCGGCCAATAGAGAACGTCGAACACATGCAACTGACTCTTCAAGAAGCTTGGTTTCTGCTGTGGAATCTGGATTGCTTGACAGTGTTGCACCCTGACACAGTATGTTTGTTTATCGAATCATCCGGGGCCACTCCTCACCTACCTCACTCTAGCTACACCCCATGTCACTAAATGACATCTGGCTAGCGTTTCAGAAAGCACATTTGCCGCTGGAGATTGATGCACCTCAACCTTTACGCTTCGATAACCCGTTCCTGATCAATTACGCCGTCTACCACCACTTTCGCTCCCTAGGTTGGGTCGTGAAGGGAGGGATCAAGTTTTGTGTCGACTACTTGCTATACAAGCGAGGGCCTGTGTTTACTCACGCAGAGTATGTTCTAAAACTGTCTCTCTGGTTTATCGATGCTGACTTTCGCTAGGTTTGCACTGGTCGTTTTGCCTACGTACGAAGACCCGGCAGATCAAGAAGAGTCCCCGGTTAACCTTCAAAATTCAACGCCCTTCGCTTGGTCATGGTTGAGCACCATCAATCGCGTTAACTCCCAAGTTCAAAAGGTGAACAAGATGTCTTTGTTGTCCTTTTACCACTTTCTGACAAGGTTTCCTTTCCAGACCCTTGTTCTCGTCTATGTCACTATCCCTTCCCGGTCACGAGTGCCAGCCAGTGTCCTGGAATCACCCGCGTGCTTCGCTCACTATTCTGTGCGAGAAGTCATCCTGCGAAGATTTATACCCGCGAGGATGCGAGACTAGGTTCTATATACAATGTACAGTAAGTTAACCTTTTCTATTCTCCATTCCACCGTCTCTCCTAGAGCCGACTCTGGAGTTTCCCCGCGAATTGTCCATCCCGTTGGCTGATCAACTCCAGGATGTAAGAATTGACAAACTGGCGTGCGGCAAGTTGGCTCAGCGAGAGGTGTTTAGCTCCCTTGATTACTCCGATGCAGGACTGGTTCGTGGGCAGACGGAATCGGAACGTCAGTCTTCCTGAGGCGGAAAGCACGCGGGGGTAGCTGCCAACTCACCGGAGCACCACATTCGCATTTGAAGGGCTGATCCATGTCCCATTCCGTGCTGGGATAGAAGAAACTAACTATGTTGGATCTGATCAGGAGCCTTGATCTGGTCGTAGAGGGAAGCTGTGCTTACGGGCTTCACCGACTTTGATGGGCTTGAGGGCTCGGAGGTGCCAGTACTCGGGATTGGGTGAAGAGAGGTCGAAAGCGGCGTTGGGTTCGCAGGAATGATTGACTGTGGATAGAAGATACGATCAGATTACCTCCACTGGCAGAAGGGCTGGATGGGCGACGCACTGTAGACCAGGTCGCTGTTCAATTCGATATGGTCCTTGTCCCCTGGCCCGCATTGGACGGATGTGTAGCGCTTGGGGCCCTTGGTCAATCCCTCGAGAGGTGTTATGAGCTCTCCAGCTTTGTAGGACTAGACATTAAATGCCGGAATGAAAACAACGACGGTCCATGATAAGGAGAACCCATACCCGGATTGCAACTAAAGAGGAGCGGAAGTCGCCTGATACGAACTGCACGACGAGGCCGTTGTGAGAGGGGACATAGTTCTCTTGAGATGGCTTCATCGTGATCGAGGTGTGGGTCTAGAGGTAAAGGAGTAAGGGTTGCAATGCAAGTTGGGAGAATCCGGAATGGATTTTCGTAGAATGTGGATTATTTAGCTGATGGTTTGTGGACTCCAACCTGTGTCGTTCTTCCCCAGATCGACATGAGGCTCGTAGGAAGAATTCCCGTGAATCCCAGACCTCTCGTGATTGCATATTCTCCCGGCTATGTTGCAGTTTCTCCAATCGTCGTATTCCGAATCATCCTGACGGAAACTGTCCTGTATTATATCCCTCACCTGCGTCATCGTTCTGGGCATCGGCGTTGAGAGTCCGGGAAAGAGATTATCGATCAGATAAATACAATCTCTCAGCTAGAAAGTTTACGCAGAGATCCAAGCCCGGATAGCGTCCTCTCAGGATCGCGGAATACAACGCGTCCGACTCCGATGTCACCTTGCCGATCCCTTCCGGATCAGATCTCACCTCCGATCTTGCGGCGCAGTATGCCGAGATCAGCTATGCAGTTCCTCGGGAAATGCCGAACGCAGCTCCCCACAACCAACGAAAGATAACACCAAGCGCCCCAAGCCAACCGACGACGACCTCAAGCTCCCGACCTCATCACCGACACCGACAGCAGCAATGGCCCCCACCAAAAAGTCCAAGGCAACCAAGTCCACCGAGTCCATCGCCTCCAGGCTGGCCCTCGTCGTCAAGTCGGGAAAATACTCTTTGGGCTACAAGTCCGCCCTGAAGCAGATGCGAAGCGGCAAAGGTGAGCAATTCGTTATCCAAACTCTCTCGGGGGCTGGAGCGTGAGGCTGAGAAGGTCCCTTGTACTGACGATGTGCTATATAGCCAAGCTCGTCCTCATTGCTGGTAACTGCCCTCCTCTGCGCAAGTCTGAGCTTGAGTACTACGCCATGCTCTCAAAAACCACTGTTCATCACTTTGCTGGTACCAACGTCGCTTTGGGCACTGCTGCTGGTAAACTCTTCCGTGTCGGGTACGTATTTTGGACGCCCGTCTCGGTATGCCGATGGATCTGACCCCCATACCCTTTCTGCTTTTAGTGTCATGACCGTCCTTGACCCTGGTGATTCTGATCTCCTTACATACGCTGAGGGTGCTGCCGCATAAGGTCGTAGTAACTCTTTCTATCGTTATGCGAATATGATCCTGTATGATTATGTTGCAATGCATTTGTGAGGTCCCACCAACACTCTATCGTGTCCCAAATTCAATCAAATTCCTTCAAATTTGACTTGGTATTTGTCGCGCCAAACAAATCGGACGCGTCGTGAGAGAGCGTCAGAATTGATCGCTGCATTGAACAGCCATGTCTCTTCGCGATTCCAACGTTATCATCATCGAAACCAGTCGCACCCATATTCGAGCTGGATTGGGTCTGTATGAGCTGCTCAAAACTCCCTCTGTCGTGCGTACATGCCCCGGCCAGGGTGGTCAGAAACTCAACTCGTTAGACATTCAAATAGGAATTGCTCGCACGCGTTGGCTTGCGGAAAACCGGGGAGGCATCGACCTCGAAGCCAGCGGTGACTGACTACATTGTTGGACTACCGCTCGAGGAGGCACTAGCCGGACCAGATGCCAGCGATATCGTCGTGTCCTGGCCATTCCTCGAGGGAGAGGTCGCGGATTTCGTCCAGGCAGAAGCGCTCTGGTGTGTTCATCTTCCTATAATCTTCTTTTCTGACTATTTAACGCGCATCCCATAGGAAACACGTTCTTTTCACCTACCTACAACGCAAACGGACTGTGAACGAGTCCCCCGTTCTCATCACCCTTCCCACTGCAGTACCTTCTCGCACAATTTACGAACGGACATGCCAGATCTTCTTTGAACGCTTCAACGTACCTGCGTTCGCCATTCTCGACCGGCCTCTTGCCCAGCTGTACGCTGCCAACTCCCTGTCCGGCATTGTCGTTGACATTGGCCAAGACTACACCGACATTACACCCATCAACGAGGGCGTCCTCATGCACAGCGGCAAAGTTCAAACCAAAGTTGGGACGAGGATGTGTCGGCACTACCTGGCGCATTTGTTGAAGAGCAACACGAGCGTTGCGCAAGGCCTCAATCTAGCATCGCTGGACCCAACACAGACGCATGCCACCCTCTTGAGACTCGCAAATCAGCTTGTCGCCGCGGGTCTTGTCAAGCCGCCGACGTCTGGTGAAGCCGCTCCTCCGCCCGAAGACGAAGGTGTGACGGACATTGCTGCCGTGGTCGTTGCAGGAAAAGAAAGGGCCGTGATTGAGAGTGGCATGAAGAAAAAGCTCAACGCTAAGGCTAGCGCGGCTGAACAAGCCAGGGCGAGAGAAATCGAGGCCATGGATCTGGTGACGGTCGAGTTCGAGGGGAAGGAACTTACTGTGGGGAAGGAGAGACACAGATTCTGCGAGCCCATTTTCGACCCGGCCCTAGTGGAGGGATTGGGGTTGGAGCGATTTGCTGCTGCATTGGAGCCGGGTGGGGAAGGTCTTCCGCCAGTGAGCTTGGTGGAAGGTGAAAGGAGGAAAGTGGACCCTTTGCAGGATGCGGTTGGTGGAGCGGTGGCGAAGGCGGATGTGGATATCAGGCAGTACCTATGGCAAGGCCTGTTCGTCACCGGAGACATCACGCGTTTCGTCAAAGGTGCGAAGTAATGTTCTTGCTCATATTTCGCTCTGAATTGACTGGCAGCACAGGTATTGGGGCTGGGTTGCAATCGCGCCTGTCCCCTTTCATTACGGGGTCCGGACTGGACACAGACGTCCAGCCGAAGTCGATTCGTGTGCTCAACCTGCCAGAATACTATGCTGAGTATCGCGATACAGGGAATGGTTACGCGGTATTCCTGGGGAGCAGTATCGTTGCCAAGGTGCGTGTGCTGGTGAATACACTTTACTCCACGTGTTGCTCACAGTGTCCTCTTTCCAGATCATCTTTAACGACAACAATGCCAGAAATTACCTGTCTAAAGCGGACTATACAACGAAGGGACCTCATGGTATCATTGAAATGTCTCCCTCTTTGCTGTAACCCTTTCTTTTGGAACGTTAAATACACTTTTGGACTTGCTGCCTTCCTATTACTGCTCCCTTTTTAATACGACAAGGGGTATCAGCCTCACAACCTCTTGTCTCTTCGAGATCAGCTGACGGTGAAGGTGGAGAAAAATAAACGCCCTTTACGAAGAGAGATGTAAAGCTCGCAGTAGCTACTGCGCTTCTCCTGCTTTATCTGTAGGGTGCTATGTGTACGTATATGTCAAAGACTTTATTGGTGCAGTCTTCTTTCACAAGGTGCTGTTGTTACCCCGCGAAGATGAACTGATGTACTATGTCCGGAATTGGTCGGCGCGGCCGGCTGGACAAAGGAAGGGACCTTTGAAGTGGCTTTTGCTTTTAAGCCTCGAGTGGAATGAAGGTAAGTACTCCCTGCGCGTTGTCTATGAGTCGGGACATGACTCTTGTGCAAGTCACCGGCCTGATACCACTGAAATAGTTTATTTGTATTCTTACGGATAACGTTCGGCCTCGTGAGTAACGCGAGCGGCGTGCGTGCGCACAGTGACCTCATTTTCCTGTTCGCTCAATTCAAGCGTGATAACGTCTGTCGAGGGAGGAATGCTGGAGACAATTGCACACCGTGCAGTGGAAGATTGAATGAGTAACTAGTGGCATGGTAGACAATTACCGTTGCAGCATTGCGCTCGGCTTCGAGGGAAGTACTGAGAAATCCAAAGTCAAGTTGCACTGTCTGCAGACCGGTGAAACTCGACTTCCAACAACTTACACACCGATAGGGTCCACCGCTACTCACAAAGCATGCTGCGTATCTTCTTTTTCACGCTCACAGCTCCGTATCGCTCGTATACAAGACCCCACCGGCTCTGGAGCGAGCAGCGAAGAGTACAAGTGTGTCCATATTTGGAAGAACAGCGCCACCTCGGGTGTGCTTCCCGTTGTTTTTCTTGTTCGCCTCTTTTGGCACTGAGTTTCTTATTCTCTCCCTTATTCGGCGACATTGATGCAACGAGAACAATAACAGCTCTCGTGTATATAATGGTTGCCACTCAGTGCTGGAGGTGTTCCGTACCCCTTGCATACTACCCCTCAAGGCACTACTAGCCTCTCCACCACCAATCCTCGGTCACTCGCATCTTATTCTATCACAATGATGAAGAGCGGATCTTTTGCTGTTGCTGTCGTCCACCGCCAAGTTGTGGTTGTTCAAGGTACGCACCCTCCTCTTCTCATCTTTGCACCACATACTAACCCAATATTGTAGCCGTCCGAACCCACTCAAAACGCGAGAAATACCTCGAAGTCATCCCATACACGGCATTCGGTGGCTCTCGTATCTTCCTCGCTCTCTCCGAGAAACACGTCGCCCGCATCCCTGCCACCGACTTGCTCTCCATCCTCCCACCGTCCTACGCTTCCCACCATGGTGACAGTGACACCAGTGATAGCGAGGACGAGGTCACCTCGTGTGACGCCCACTCGAACTTCGTTCACCTGACGGCGGCCGATATCTCTGTCGGTGAAGGCACCATCGAGCTCCCTGAACACGCCTTCGAGGAATACGTCAGGTTGAGCGAGAAGCACTACAACAGGCCCAGGTCGGCGTCCCGCAGCAAGCAGTTGTGGACTTCCCTCGTTGGTCGTCGCCACTAAATGCACGTCGCTGTCTATCCGACGACGATGAGCTTATTTATCGCCTGGTGCCCAAATCGCTTCCTCATGACACGAGTCTCAAGAATTCCCTTTTTTCCTCCATTCATATACCATCAACTCATACCCCATGCCAACTCATGCAATTGATTCATCTCTGTAGCCATAGTCCCTGCCTGCGTGATCATATGTATCGTCTAATTCGCACTCATTGTATCGTCTAGCCACACCCACTGTATTTTTAGCTGCCTCTCTCTTTTCTTTTTGCTCTGTAGACAGAAAAACACCATATAGCTATACCTCGTACCCCTATGCATTCCCCACGTTTGTCGCTACCTACATACCTAACCCCAAAATCCATAACGCGATATGCTCTCAATAAACGAGTCTTTCATCCTCGCAACTCGATGATGTATTCGCAAATCAGAATCAGAATTCAGCAAATAACAGGGAAAGGCAAGAAAAGAGTCGGACCGCAAGGTCGAGCATTATCGTAGCACTTCAGGAGGAGGCTACATCTGGGCACGCCTCGGTGCAAACTTTCCTCAGCCTGCTGCTATCTGCTGCACATTCAAGTGCCTTTTATGAAGATAGGCATGATGAAATCCAATGTCCGTAGCCTCTGATATGTTCTTTCGTTGTTTTTTTTTTTTTTTTTTGTTGATTTGAGATTTGGCTCGAGAGGTCGAGGAGCCTGAGAGGGAAAGTTCTTTGAACGGGTTCACGGATGCATCGTTGAGCCAAGTTGAGAATTTCACTGCCGTCCTGTTACAATAAAGCGTGCCCACGTCTCCAAAGGCATGCAAAGGTAATTCAAAGATAAAGATAGTCTGGCCATGCCATCGTAACGAGATGATACGAATATATAGAAGTGATGACCCCATAGACAGAGAAATGCTGGTGTCCAACAGACTTCTACCAAAAAACGTGATTATGTACGAGTAACTCACGACAGTGTGGCCTCCCTGCGACCAGCCCATGCTGGTGCAATTCCGTCGTGGACTCCGTAGATGAGGCCGACAATCGATTTGCTTCTTCTCTCGCCGTCGCGATCTTGGAGAGATCGTCTGGCTGTCCTGTAACATCGAAGCGCATCTGGAGGAGAGAACCTAATACAAGGAGCCATTTAGCTCGGTATCGGTCCCCAACAGTATAATGAAACTCCAGGAGTTCCTCGCAGTGAGCTATTGCCTCTTGGAGGTGGGAGGGTGCATGGGTTCCTTTGTACATGGCTCGGAGGGATATGACAAGGTTGGAGAGTGGAAATAGACGATCTGGATGAGGCGATGGTAGAAGTTCAAGAGCTTTGCCAAACAGGGAAGTAGCCTCGTCAAGGTTGGCCATGAATCCTGTGCACTGATGGCGAACCAGGAGTGCACGGCCAAGACATGTGAGTGAGTTTGAGCGATCCGGATGAGGGGCTAACTGAAGTTCGAGCGCTTCACGCTGCAGAGAAATGGCCTCCTCAAGGTCAGCCATGGTGCCTGTGCGCTGATGACTATCCGAGAGTGCATTGCTGAGATTGATAAGTGAATCTGAGCGATATGGATGAGGGGGTGGCCGAAGTTCGAGTGCTCCACGAAGCAAGGAAACGGCCTCCTCAAGGTCAGCCATCGTTTCTGTGCGCTGATGACGATCCAGCAGTGCATTGCCGAGATTGTCGAGTGAATTTGAGCGATTTGGGTGAGAAGGTGATCGAAGTTCAAGTGCTTCACGGTACATGGAAATGACCTCCTCAATGTCAGTCATCGTCCCTGTGCACCGATAGCGTTCCAGCAGTGTATGGCCGAGATCGTTGAGTGAAATTGAGCGATCTGGATGAGGGGATGGTCGAAGTTTGAGTGCTTCACGCGCAAGGGAAATGGCTTCGTCCAAGTCTGTGAGAGACCCAGTCTGACTGGCACGGCCACAAATGGCATTGGCCAGGACTCTAATCAGTTCGGGGTTACCGGGTTGGAGTGCAAGTGCCTCACGACACAAGTGAACGGCAGAATCGGACTCTGTTAGCTTGAAAAAGCTGTACCCCCGTTCCAAATGAGTGATTGAATATGTAAGGGCATAATACGCGGCAGCAGGCATCCGTTCGTTAGAGCCGATGAACAAGCCTGGATTTTGTCGCAGAAGCCTGAGTTCATACTCAATGCAACGAAGGAAGAGGCGAACGTGATGGGACGGATGTGTAAAGAATCCGTCCGATCGACCTTGGGTCGTTAGGAAGTCGCGAAGGGAGGTGTGGCAAAGTGTGACTGGTATGTCGTCTGTCCCTGGAACCCGAATGATGGCTTGCAAGTTCATAAGGACATTGACAACCTCGTACGTGTGGATTGCGAGGAGATCCGCGATTCCTGAGGTTGGAAGGGGTGCTCCTAGCAGGGCAATCGTTGATATGATATCGGAGAAGTACGGGAGGTGCTTGGATCGAGACAAAGTATGGGAGTAAAGCCCATCAAGGCCTGGGTTCATCTTGAGGGCCAAGGGAAGGCGATCCATTGGTGTCGTCGGGTGGATGCCTTCAGTGTTTGCTCCTATGATAAATTTGAATACTGCTGATGCAAAGATGAATGATCCTCCAATATGTTCAACAAGCTTGCGTCTGTCACTCCGGGTAGGCCACTCTCCATGCTGCTGAACGTATGCTTGGATGACTGAGTTCCGCCTACATCCATCTTCGAAAAGGATTTCCAAAAAGGTGGCGATGTCGTCGTCGGAGCAATGGTCCACAAGGTTGTCCAGCACGACTCCAGGAACATTCAGGTGGGATCGGATGTGCTCTTCCACCCGGCTCGTGATGAAAACACGGAGGGGAATAAGGGGGTTGTCATTGAAGAACACGAGCATTCCGTCAATGAGCTCCTGGACTTCGCCTTTGTTATCGCACTCGTCCAACCCATCCAGCACCATGAGAAATGGGCCTCGTGTCAACGCCCCGACCCTTTTCTTCCTCTGAACGACAGCTTTAAATGGTGTATAGACCAAGCGCTGCATCTGGGTTCGTAGAGAAACGCCTCCTTCGCCTGGCATCAGCAATGCTGGCTCGCTTTGTACAGCTTCACGTATGAGGGGTGCTGTCTGGGGGATAACCCTTGCCATTTGGCTTGCCAGAGTCGCCGCGAGCCTCCATATCTTGCTCCTATCCCCCGCGTTTCGGAAGAAGAAGAAGCTCACGACGGGCCTATCCTCCCGCTCGGACGTGTCGGAGACCTCCTGAGATATGGAGGATTTTCCACATCCAACATATCCATGCATCCATCGTATATGAGGCTCCGAATCAGTTGCGATGTCGCTCCTCGCCCATGTATTAATGTTCTCGACCACCTGTAACCTGGTTCCAGGAAAGCAAGCAGAGTCGGGAGGTGATCGGTTTCGATCCCGAGTATGGGATGCATCTGTGATGGGCTGGAGGATGTCTGATAAACCTGACGGCGAAGGGGTGAGTTTCGCGAGGAAAAAAGTAATAAGCCCAAGTTGCCCAACACTTACTCCTCTGCTCAGCAGTAAGAATCAAATCGTGTTGGTGGAGGTCTCCTTCGACTTGGTAGGCGGCTAGATTCTGTATACGTGGTCTTTGGGATCCCTGCAAGAAGTTCATGTGTACCTATATGAAGAATAGTCAAGTAATTAGAACATGAGAGATGACTGAGGACAGCGCGAGCTGTACAGTATGACACATTCAACCTTACCTTTGTTTCCGCTCTCTGAGATGTTGAGAAGAGCATAGACAGAGACTCGAGGGCCAGACAGAGAGCTCGTAGGTGAGCAATCACAGTGAAGACTGGGTGAGAAACTCAAGAGTGGATACCCGGGCCTCTGAATCCCCTGGGAACTCCTGCCCAATCAGGGACAGTGGCGCCTAAGTTACAGGCTTGAAGCTTGAAGTTTCGTCTGAAGGGTTGCCGAGGCATTTTTGGGGGGTACTCAGTGGGGTTCCCAAAAACCAAGACCACGTTCCTCTGTAAAGGGCACACGGGTCGTCATCAGGGATGTCGGCGTGGCGAGCAGACCAGGTGGGCTGGTTCTCATCGTAAACAAGGAGCCGCTCCCTCGAGGTAGGTTTGCAAAAGGCTGGAGAGCTACAAGGGATTGGAGAGGTGATAGAAGGAGAATCGGCAAGCATGAACTTGCCGAACATGATAGCAAGAGCCTGCGCAAAGACGCGTCGTTGAGGGTCATTAACAATTGCCGATTCGGAGGCTCAAACTCACAAGGGGTTTCACACTAACGAAACCGTTTTTTTCACGCTTTTTCACCTTGGAAAATCTCAATGCAACAAATTCCTGGGAGTTCGCCCTTATTTACTATGTCCATGACACGTCCCTGTTGCGGAACAGCGACGACAATTGGATTGATCAACTTTCAACACGCATCGTGCACGCTCGACGGTTCCGTCAAGATTTGGACTTCGTGAGTCGATAGCGTCGGAACAGAAACCAGAAAGCTGCTAAGCAACTTGGCTTCCGGTGAAAAAGACGACGACGGAGACAAAGCCTCTGACAATCCCGATTCTGACCCTTCGCAGCCCAAGAAGAAAAAAGTCGCAAGCAGACTCCGAGCAAACACTCTCTATTTGACCCGAATGGCGACTGTATACCGATTGTAGTGCGTCAGTAGAAGGCCACGTCTGTCCAGTGTCTATGCCTCGAGCCTTGTGCTATCTGCTGAACATATGAGTATTTACCTTTTGTGTAGATAGACGTGACAAAATCTAATGGCTGTGGCCTCCCATCTGTTCTTTCAAGAGGTTGAGAGGCCTGGGACGGAAGGTTCTTTGAGCGGGCTTACGGATGTGTGTCTTTGGTCAAGAGTTCTGTAGTGCTCTATGGGTCTCGCGTAGAGCAAATTCGGGAGCGGGGAAATTTATCTCCTAATGTTTAGCAATAGACCGCTGAGCAAAGATCAGTGCGTTACTTTCCAGTCAAGTCGAGATTTTCGGTGTTGTCCTGTAACATCTCCAAAGACATGCAAGGTAACTAAAAAGATAAAGATGGTCATTATGTCTCGTGATGGAAAGATACGACTATTAGAAGCAATACACCTGATGACTCCATGGCGATAGGCAGAGAAACGTCGCTGGTGTCCAACATATTTCTACTAAAAACTTAACTATGTACGACCAACTCACGACAGTGTGGCCTCCCTGCGACCAGCCCATGTTAGTACAATTACGCCGTAGACTCCGTAGATGAGGCCGACAGTCGAATTGCTTCTTCTCTTAACGCCGCGATCTTGGCGAGATCTTCGGCCTGTCCCGTAGCATCGAAGCGCTTCTGGAGGAGAAAACCTAATTGAAGTAGCCCTTCAGCTCGATATCGGTGTCCAACGGTATAGTGAAACTCCAAAAGTTCCTCGCAGTGAGGTATTGCCTCTTGAAGGTGGGAGAGTGCGTGGGTTGCTTTGTACATGGCCCGGAGGGATATGACGAGGTTGTGGAGTGGAATTGAGCGGTCTGGATGAGGCGGAGGTTGAAGTTCAAGTGCTTCACAGCACATGGAAATGGCTTCCTCAATGTCAGCCATGGTTCCTGTGCGCCGATGACGCTCCAGGAGTGCATTGCCAAGATTGGAGAGCGAATATGAGCGATACGGATGAGCGGGTGACCGAAGTTCGAGCGCTCCATAAAGCAAGGAAATGGCCTCCTCAAGGTCACCCATGATTCCTGTGCGCCGATGACGATCCAGGAGTGCATTGCCGAGNATTGTTAAGTGCGTGCGAGCGATCTAGAGGAGACAACGGTTGAAGTTCAAGTGCTTCACGGTACACGGAGATGACTTCTTCAATGCCAGCCATAGTTCCTGAGAGCCGATGACGATCCAGCAGTGCATTGCCGAGATTGTTGAGTGATATCGAGCGATCTGGATGAGGAGATGGTCGAAATTCAAGTGCTTCACGAACAAGGGAAATCGCTTCGTCCAAGTCCGTGAGAGACCTGGTCTGAATGGCACGGTGACGAATGGCATCGGCCAGGACTGCAATCAGCTCGGGGTTACCGGGTTGGAGTGCAAGTGCCTCACGACACAACCGAATGGCAGAATCGTACTCCGTCAGCTTGAAGCAGCCCTGCCCGCGAGCCAAATGTGTAAATGAATATCGGAGGGCATAATATGCGGTAGCAGGCATCCGGTGTTCGCTACAGCCAATGAACAAGCCTGGATTTTGTCGCAGAAGCTCGAGTTCATACTCAATGCAACAAATGAAGAGGCGAACGTGATGGGAGGGATGTGCAAAAAAACCGCCCGATCGATCTTGGGTCGTTAGGAAGTCGCGAAGGGAGGTGTGGCAAAGTGTCACCGGTATGTCGTCTGTCCCTGGAACCCGAATAATGGCTTGCAAGTTCACGAGGACGTTGACCACCTCGTATGTGTGGATTCCGAGGAGCTCTGCGATTCCTGATGTTGGAAGGGGTGCTCCTAGCAGGGCGATCGTTGATATGATATCGGAGAAGTACGGGAGGTGCTTGGATCGAGACAAAGTGTGGACGTAAAGCCCATCAAGGCCTGGGTTCATCTTGAGGGCCAAGGGAAGCCGATCCATCGGTGTCGTCGGGTGGATGCCTTCGGTGTTTGCTCCCATGATGAATTTGAAAACTGCTGATGCGAATATGAACGATCCTCCAATATGTTCGACAAGCTTGCGTTTGTCACTTCGGGTAGGCCACTCTCCGTGCTGCTGAACGTATGCTTGGACGACCAAGTTCCGCCTACGTCCATCTTCGAATAGGATCTGCAAAAATGTGGTGATGTCGTCGTCAGAGCAATGATCGACAAGGTTGTCCAACCTGACTCCTGGAACATTCAGGTGGGATCGGATGTGTTCTTCCACCCGGCTCGTGATGAAAACACGGAGGTGAATACGGGGATTTTCGTTGAAGAACACGAGCATTCCGTCAATGAGCTGCTGGACTTCGTCTTTGTTATCGCACTCGTCCAACCCATCCAATACCATGAGAAATGGACCCTGTGTCAACGCTGTGACCCTTTTCTTCCTCTGAACGACAGCTTTGAATGGTGCATATACCAAGCGCTGCATCCGGGCTCGTAGAGAAACGCCTCCTTCGTCTGGTATCAGCAATGCTGGGTTGGCTTGTACAGCTGCACGTATGAAGGGTTCTGTCTCGGGGATGACCGCTGCCATTTGGCTTGCCAGAGTCGTCGCGAGCCTCCATATCTTGCTCCTATCGCCCGCATTTCGGAAGAAGAAGAAGCTCACGACCGGCCTATCCTCCCGCTCGGACGTGTCAGAGACTTCCTGAGATATGGAGGATTTGCCACATCCGACATATCCATGCATCCATCGTATATGAGGCTCCGAATCAGTTGCGATATCGCTCCTCGCCCATGTATTGATATTCTTGACTACCTGTAACCTGGTTCCAGGAAAGCAAGCAGAGTCGGGAGGTGACCGCCTTCGATCTCGAGTATGGGATGCATCAGTGATGGGCTGGAGGATGTCCGATAAACCTAACGGCGAAGGGGTGAGTCTCGCGAGGAAATAAGTGAAGACTGGCATCGATAAGTCGAACACTTACTCCTCTGCTCTGCGCTAACAGTCAAACTGTGTTGGTGAAGGTCTCCTTCGACTTGGTAAGCGACTAGATTCTGTATGTGTGTGTTTCGGGATCTCTGGAAGAGGTTCATGTTTACCTATATGAATAACAGTCAAAAACTGAGGACAGCTTGATGCTTTCAGTCTCACCTCCGTTTCCGCTCTCTGAAACTTTGGGATTATAAAGGGTAGAGACTCGAGTGCCAGGGAGAGTCAGTAGGTGGGCAATTACATAGTCTCCCGTATCCAGACTGACGATGTATGTCTTTGTTTGCTCTCACTCCGTTCAGGAAGACATACAACAGCGAAGAGGGAAGACTGTCCTGCCGTGAAACCCCTGGGAGCTCCTGCCCAATGTCTCCGACGGAAGTCACAACGACAGACGAGCTTATCTATCGCCTGGCGCCTAAATTGCTTCCTCATGACTGTGGCGAAAGTGAACGTCGTGGCGGGTAGCTTCGACGTCGTAGTTTCGACACACGGAGAGAACGCACTAATAGAGCTGGTTTAAGCAGTGAATTCTGGGGGGGACGTAGCTACGACAGGCAAGGTATAAGAGAGACCCTCACAGAGGGTGTACAAATAAGGGTAAATACCGGTAGTAGCGAGTCCCGATAGTCCGAAAAGTCAATAAAGAGATAATAAGTAAGGAACGTATGGGCTAAGGGCAAAAAGAAAATAGGAGTGAGAAAGAGAGAGAGAGATAGGAGGTCGATAGGAGGTCGATCCGTTACAACTAACTCACGATAGCTGCCCGTGCTAAATCTTGTCGCCGTAATCATCACCAACCATGGTCGCTCTCTCAAGACCTCCGTCGCAGCCATATAATTCGGACTTCCTATCACCGGGACTTCTCCAAAGAGGGTAGCTATTGCGACACCATTTGCTAGTCATTGCCTTGGGGTAACGAGGAACATGAATGAAGGGGAAAGGCGACTTGTCTGCCAGATGGAGAGTTGATGAATAGGGAAGGGAGGCAAGGGAAGGAGAAGGGGAGCGAGAAAAGCGTGTGATAAAGCAAAATGGGGTGCGAGATGTAAGGAGCACAGAGGGATAATGAACCGGTGGAGGTGGAAAGAATGTGGAAACAGGAATTAGAACGATCGCGGAGCGCGAGGATGAACGCCATCGAAGCAATGGAACGAGAAGAGAGCAACGCAGCAAGTAAAAACGGCTCATAAACTCCGACATCCTAGAAGGAGATCGTTGACATAGAAGAGAGGGAAGGTAGCGAACGACAGTCGAGCAGGGAGGATAGCGAGTCTTGGGTAGGGCTTCTCCATAGCTGGCGCATGGCTCCTGAAGTTTCTGGAAAGAGGTTTCACCTGCTGCCTGTTTGGTGTCCTCACCAATCTCCTCTCCTATCTTCTGTGTGGCGGGAGGCGTAAGCGAGTGAGCACTAGGACAGTTGGTAGGAAACATGAAAGGAAGAGGGTAGCGGAAAGTGGCACAGGTTGATGAGTGTGGCGTGGGCAGAGGACGATGACCAGGTGCATAAAATGAGAGAAAACGGACTCAATACCCGTCTTCCTTCTCCGAGGGCCACCCTAGCTGGCAGCAGTACTCGCATTCGCATTAATGACACTCGGACACTCCAGATTGCGCACTCGCTCCGACTCGGTGAGCGTTGGCAACCACTCGCAAACTTCGAAGTGTTCTATTCCAGAGAGGTGGTATCCGGCTTGACAGAGCCTCGAGGGTGGCCACACTCGCGTAGGCGACCCTCTTTGCAAGAGATGTGGGGGAGGAGAAAGGGAAAACGGGGCTGGAGTTCGAGTGTACGTGGCGGTGCGATGGCGCATTACCTTATCGCCTGGTGATGGCACCTGGACGGCATCCAAGTCTTTTCACCGGCACCTCATGCTGCGTTCAAGTGAAGCAGCGAAGTAACTTTCCTACAGTCCAATTAGCTATGGTAAAGGGCTTGAAAAGACGCGTGAGCACCCTCCGAGACATCACTTAACCAAGAATAAGTCTGGGGATTGAACGCGACTTGGCGGTACGTTGGGTTGTTGGTAAGTTCAGTGATTCAATCGTTATTCAAAGATTCGTTCACTAATTGAACATATGTAGCGATCAACACTACGTACTAGCAGATATCATCATCAACGAACTTTCTGGAGGACCGACTACAATCTACCGTAAGGGAAAGTCTCTTCACATGAATTTTCAAACATTCCGTAGAAATAATGTAAGTTGATGATCAAGTTCCTTCGCAGAATCCCCTTCGGGTTCGGGTAGAGTGACACGACCTTGTCAACAAAGTGGTTGTGCAGACCGCACCCACCAAGCTCAGAGGGCGAGGGTTCATGCACAACGTATTAATAGTTATTGATCTTTCCATCGAGGTTTCGACCTGGCCTGACAGGGTGGGCCGCCATAATTTCCCTGAGTCCCTCGCTACCTGTCGGCGAGGACACACGATGGAAGTCGGGTGGGAACCTGCTGTCTCTGAAGAAGGATAGGGCAGTAGTCATGTCGAGTTTCCGCCCGCCCAGGACTGTGGTATCGTCCCTCCCATCGACAAAGAGATTGAGTGCAAGCACTGATTCGCCGTATCCTGTGAAGTAGCGTGGGAAGACGAAGGAGAAGTTTGGGTTGGTAGCGATGGATTGCTGGATGAGGTGGTACCGGTATTCTGCTGCGACTGTGAGGTTATAATAACCCTCTCCGTAACGGTTGCTGAAGTCGACCATCTGCATGCGACTGAATGAAGTACTCATACTTTAGGCCAGGACTCACATACCTGATCGAAAAGTGTGTGATTGAATCCGGGGATGTCTCCGAAAAATGCGTCTGCCCTGGTCATTGATGCATCACCTGTGGGTTGTGACGAGTCAACGGCTGTCTCAAAGTGATAATAGCTGGCCAACTGACCTTCAAACACGTCATGGGTATTCAATCCTCCGACGATAGCCGGCTTAGGAGGATCAGGTCCGGTCTTCTTTGTCTTCCCTCCAATACTGAGGAGGTTTGTAACCAAGTTCCCGTCAACTAGCATAGCGGCGTATGTAGCAGTCAAGGCAGCATCATACTGCATGTTGAAACATGTGAGCGAAAGGGCAGTGGAAAATTCAGACAAGTACGGATATTCCTTTTTGTGGCTGCCAAAACTCACCTTCCTGAGCTGCAGTGATGATCTGAGCGGGAGTTACGACTCCATCGCGGGGCAGGTACTGTCACATGAACGTGAGTGGAGAAATTTTCGATCCAAGTATATGGAGACCTTACCCCATGCGAAGCAAGCGTGTTTAACCCGGGACAGGGTCCACGTATATCTCCCGCCATCAATGGCTTCCATGGATGAGCTTCATCGTGAACAAGCTTCGTTCCGTTATACGTCATAGGGGCGGGAGGGCTCGGTGGATACACGGCTTCCGTAGAGAGCCTCTCCACAGCGGCGTCCTGGTCGCGCTCAGAGAGACCTGCGAGAGAGCGGTAGGATGGGAATCCAGAACATAGGTGAGATATTGAGACGATTAGGAGAGGAAGAAGTTGGGGTAATAACATGATTAGCCTAGTTACAGCTACCTGAAGGTGCTTGATGAAGGATTTCTAGCGGTTTGAAGTTGAATTGACCTGCTATTGCACCTTTATATAATTACCGAGGTATGTTCGGCTTCGGCTTGTTCAATTATTACTAATAGAGATTTCACATAAGTCTCCCTGCCCGTGGATTACTTACATGCCGTGAGGGGAAGGCTGACCGCTGAGCGTGTGAGTGCTCAGCAAAGCGTTAACGTTGTCATTTGGAAGCGAAGACTCTGATCTTCTCTCACCTCACCAACGAGAGACTGGGAGTGTGCGGTTAGACGGGCCTCGGATCTCATTCCCGGTTGCTTCTCTACTTCACTTCGCTTCAGGAAGCTTCTAGGCTTCTGTTACCGGAGCCCAATAAGGTTGCTAGAATGATGGGGACAAAGTCCGAACTTCACGCCCCGAAGTAGGACCACAGGGTTCTTGCTGCGCTTGCGTGATGGCACACAATGTTGTTTGGTGGATGGAATTTCTATAGAATGAGAGGAGATGGAAGCAGCGAGGGAAGCCCAATCACGGCTCAGAGAGAGAATGTCAACCAGAAGGAGAGAGTTGGGTACAATCAGGCGTTTCCATAGTTGGTGTATGACTTCTGCAATTTCTGAAGAAAAGTATCGCCCGCCCCCTGCTTGATGTCATCAATTAACTTCCCCTGAGGCCTGTATGGCAGGAGGCGTAAGTGATCAGCGTGAAAGGCATAGGACGGCAGAATGACGCATAGGTTGATGAGTGTAGCGTGGGCGGAGGACAAGGAGCAGACAGAGCAAAAGGATGAGATGAAACAACTTCTTGACTGGAGTCAAAGTAAGCAAAGACCTACATCGTCAGTACGGCAACTGGGAGCTAATAATTTCCGGCAATGATCAGCGGTCCATGACGCGTCGCAAAGGAGCGCGGCATGGCGGTGTGCCTGATGGCGAGGTTACACTGAGGTACGTCTACATATAACACACGGGACCTAGTATAAATAAGAGAGCAATTGGATCGAAACACTACAGCAATGCCTGAGTACATATTCAGCTTCTTCACAACGACCGGACTGATCCCTACCCAAGCTTCTCAAGATCCCCACCGTCATTCCGCTTCTCCCGCACGACGTGGATAATAGACTTCTGAGTCTGACTAGGAAGTTCACCAACACTGGAATTCAGTCCTTGTTCAGTGTCAGAGTCGTGGTTCTGACTGAGCGCGCGGTTCAACGTCGTTTGGATGAAAGATGATTCGGCAGTTCGGCGGGCAAATTGAATGGGGTTGGTTACAATACCGTCCTTGACTGAGAGGGATTTGGTGAAGGAGCGGCCAGTGGTAACGCGGAATATGATCATATGTGGTGATAACGCCTTTTAGTAAAGTCAACAAATTAGTGGTGATGGGAAGTACTCAATCAGCCCAACTTACGCAGAATGAATAGAAAAGGCCGTCGAACACAACACCGCAGACTACTCCAGGATTCCCATATACAACACCAGCCACTCATCCCAGGTTAATTATAACGACAACTATGCCGAAGACGGCGAGAGGAGCAGCGGACTCTATTAGAATGGCAATCACCCCAGTGTAGACTCCTACGTTCGCTGAGGGCAGAAACTTTGCGAGAGTTCGGCGTGCACGAAGAAGGCGGATTGTGATCAAAGTTGTGACGATGATGTTGGTTGACACAGTTAGCAGGCTGGAGGCGACTGAATAGCTCCTATAGTCATTGCTTTGAATATATCTGTGAACCGACACAAAGAAGAGAGCTATGTGTCGTGATTCCGGGCGGATTGATCAGAATAAATTGCACTTTGAGGCGAACACGACACAAACCTAAACCGGACAGGGATGTCATCACCGGCAGGATTGTCACCCACCAATATTCCACGCAAACTATATAACAGCGATACACCTGTGGCAAAGAATCTGTGAGCCGAGGCAGACAGCTGTAAAAATCAGGGCACAGCTCTCACCAGCAGTGCATCCCTGATCATAATGACCAGTCCAAGGCCCACAAGGCTGATTAAGCTCACCAAGCCTTCTGAATACGCGTTCGATAATTCTACCCAATGACTCGGTGAGGTGGATTTGAACAGTACTTGGAAGTATTGTGCGATGTCGAGCGACGCGGTGAGGGCGGATAAAGTTGCTATCGTAAAACTGGTTGCTATGTATCTCTTTCGGCCCTTCCTAAGAGGCTCTGGCGTCTCCAGGAAAACCGAGAGACCATATAGCGCCATGAAAAGATGGATTCCTGGGATCATTGGGAGCGTACTGAGCGTTAATTCACATGTTCCACATATATATATAATAATTGGCATACCGACCTCCACCATGGTCAAGCTATAATTTCCGTAGACGGCTCGAGCCGCTACTGTGAGCCTGAATTCCATGCCGTCGTCGCTCATTGCTGCTGCCTTGACCCGAGTCTGGTAAGGGTTGACCTACTGCCTCATTCTCACTTCCTTCTATATATCTGGAATTCATCGCGCTTCCGCTGTCACTGATCGTGATAGTTCGAAGAGCAGAGCAGGAAGAACATTCCATACCATCTCTTCTGGCTTCGATAACAGATTGGAGACAACCAAATGAATTTGTCGACGCTCAAAGCCCGTAAGGAAGACGCTTCTTTTGAGCGCTATGAAATACTATCAGCAGCGTCCAGGTCGAAAGTAGTCTACTCCATCTCTGCCATCTTGCTCAATACCTTCCATGACAGATATGAAACAACAAATTGGGGTTCTCTTCATCTTGAGCGGCGTGATAACGCGATGTCTAGACCTTCCTTCACACGCTGTGAGATAAAAAGCTGTCTTACTGTGAGAAGCAATCATGATCATCAACGCGCTCATCTCGGTCTTATCGGGAGAAGGAACTCAAAACTGGACTTTACGCAATTGACAGGGTTCATGTCAGGGAACCGAGGATAGTGAAGACCACTGTCAATGATGCCTGCGCCCAAGCTTCATAAGCAATAAGATCTGTGGCTGAAGAAGGTCCCCAGGACCTTATCTATTTGCAAATATACTACATTAAGACTCTGTATCCACTGCTAGAGCAAAGGCGTTCGCGCACCCGGTCGCGTGCAATACCCCGTGGTAGCCGTCGACTAGGGGTATCGACGCGGTTGTACCTGGTGTGTGAGCACCGATCATGAGAAGTATAAAGGAGTGCGTTCTGGGGTAAGGAGAGCCAGTAAAAATCTGTGCTCAGAGAATTCTATTCCCTGCATTATTCTGTCACTCGCTCTGCATGGTGCTATCAGAATTCCCCTCCAATGTATTCCTGGTGCAAGTTTTATGTATGACTAAATGACTAACTTACATATTTCAAAGTTCATCTATTTTGATCACAAACATTGGTAGTCAGGATAAGCTAGACGGCGCACCAGTCCAAGAACCTAATGTCCCCCTCCATTAGGGCACCCTCAAGTCTCATTTCAAACCCTTCTTGATCTTAACACCCCAGTATATGAGGACTTGGCACAAGGGCCGTCAATCGATGCGTTCAGGTTTCAAGTCGTAATCACAAACTGGGCTGTTTCGAGCATTTTTATTTTCTTACCTCTCTCCATCTTTTCATTCCCATCCTGCGCTGACCCTCAAATCTACCTTCATTTCTTGCCTCACAGCAGAGATACTGCATTGGTACAAATAAGACACTCGCTTGATTGAAGGAGAGAAAACTCCGTGGTTCGGTGCGCAAGATGAAGGGGATCCTCGCAGTGGGGGTTCGTCAAGCTCTATCAGCCCAACTCATGTAGAATGACAAGGAAAGAAACTACCCATCTAGTTCGAATAGAATACAGTTCTTCTATCCGTTGTTGACCATGAATGCTCTCATAGATGCCTACAAGTGGAGACATTTTAATGATACACGAGATTGAATACAAATACAAGGATAAGCGGAACGAAACAAGGTGGACTACAAATAGCAGCATGCCTTGAGTAGGCTCGGTTACATATTCCACTTCTTCAGACGTACTACCCCGGTCGCTCTCTAGAACACCTTCTCGATGTCCCTAAAACCATCTCGCTTCTCCTGTGTGATGTGAATGATCGACGTCTGGGCTACACGATCGCTTGCATTGTTCAGTATCAGGATCACAGCTCTGATTGAAATCGTGATTGCAAGTCGAATGAAGGAACGATGATCCGGCGGTGCGGTGCGCGAATCGAATGGGATGAGTTAGGACGCCGTCCTTGACAGTGGGGAATTCGGTGAAGGAGCGGCCAGTGGTGACCCGGAATATGATCATGTGCGGCGAGAGTGCCTTTCGAATAAACAAGTCAACAAGACAGCATTTGTTGAAAGCCTCAATTGTCTGAACTTACACAGAATGAGTAGAAAAGGCCATCAAATAAATAGGTACAGATAAGGAATCCTGGCGTTGTGCGAAGTGGAGAGCTCCGTGATTGCTGCAGCGCCGCTGCGATGATGCCAAAGACAGTAAGAGGGGCAGCAGATTCAATCAGAATGGCCATCACCCCCGTGTAGACTCGCGCGTCTGCTGATGGCAAGAGCTTTGCTAGGGTCCGGCGTGCACGAAGAAGGCGGAATGTGATGAAAGCTGTGACAATGAAGTTGGTTGACACAGTTAGAAGGGCGGAGACAGCCGAATACCCCGAAGCATGAGCCCCTGAGTTGTCTATGTACACCCCAAAGAAGTACAGGACTATTATATTCGTTGTCATTTTGGATGATTGGATTAGTATAAATCGTACTTGGAAGGGAACACGACACAAACCGAGTGCGGACAGGGACGTGATCAAGGGCAGGATTGTCAGCCACCAATATTCTAAGCAAACTATATAGCACCGATACACCTGTGACACAAATCCGTGAGCCTTGCCAGATGCCTAAAAAAGATCAGGTTGCCCTCCTCACCAGCAGTGCGTCGCCAATCATAATATTCAACCCAACGGCCACGTCGCTCACCAGATACTTCCAGTTTTCGCCAGAACTGGCTTGCATTAGTTCTCGCCAATGACCCGGTGAGGTGGACTTGAAGAGGATTTGGAAGTAATGAGCGACGTCAACGGACGCAGAAAAGGCAGATATCACTGTAATTACAAAGCTGGCTGCTATGTATCTCTTTCGACCTTTCCTCTGGGGCACTGAGGTCTCCAGAAAGGCGGAGAGACCATATAGCGCCATGAACAGATGGAGACCTGGAATCGTTAGGAGTAAACTACATCACTTCGCATGATTCACGAATACTTCAAAAACGACGTACCAATCACCACCATGGTCATGCTATAGTTTGCGTAGATCGCTCGAGCTGCTACAGTGAGCAGGCGTTCCCGACTATCGTTGCTCATTGCTGCTACCTTGACAAGAGCCTGGTAAGCAATGATCTACAGCCTGGTTTTCGCCTACTTAAATGCATCTGCAACCAATACTGCTATCACTCACACGGATTGTAGTTGTTCCGAGGAAGTGCGAAGGGAACGTCCCCAGGTCAACGGCAACCCCCCCTAGGATAGATTGACGGAAACATCTGATTGTGGCTCAATGCTGTACTTGAATGTGATCACCCAGGCTAATTTTAAACGCCATTAGGCGTTAGAAGCACATTCCAAACCATCCCTTGTGTCCTCCCCAGCACCTTCTAAGATAGATGTAGAGCATTGACTGAATAAGTCGCCCCTCGGAGCGATGCGAGAATGCGATGGCTATGACTTCTGTGAGAAATTTGTCTTTGAGCGGATAGCCATTATGATTGGGTAACGCATCCAGCTCTCTTTGTTAGGATGAGTTTCATGAGAGAAGTCAGAGTCCATTCCGGGAACCATCGATTCGAGCTCCAGAGGCTGGGATCTCTCGGACTCTCTAGATACCCTAGCTGCTACGTAAAAAACGCACCGCCCATATGAATAGATTTGCGTGTACGTGCATTCGACAACGTGAAATAGCTAGCTACTCAAAGTGAAAAAAAAAGACCAAAGACAAACTCGATCCCTGAAACAAACAAACAGCAAACGACTAGCTCGACTCAAGAAAAAAAGAAGAAAAAGGGCATGTGATACCGATAATTCAACTTGAACCACAAGCGAAATCTGACCAACGGCGCCAACCCGTACGACAGCTGCCCCCTTCTAGACGCAAAGCACGTTACGTGCGCTCTAGGCTTAACCGACCACCACCGTTTGCTCGCCTTTGACAATGACAATCCTCCACGTCCTAAGTCCGATATCCCTTCTCTACCGGAAATGATGACCGTAACAAGCGTTCCCCAACCACCCAGCATAGTCCAATGGAATCGGTGATTGTGTGGATTAATGGGATCACAAACAGTGAAAGACTGGGAGATTGGTGAGTTTTTGACTGGTAGCTCAGTCATCCGGGGTGATTTGAGAGAAGACGACAAGGATGCTTGCGAATTTCTGTTTGCCCGCCAGTCAGTCAAGGGCCGCCCATCCAGCATGTATTTGTTGGATTCTCGAGCCACGAATCGTCGCCAACTCTTTTGGTTGATTCGAACAACAAAAAAGAAAGGCGGGAAAGCCACGAAAGACCAAAGTGAGCTCAAGAGCGAGTGATACCATTCAAACTCAACACAGCCCGAGTGAAGCGGGCACAAATAGTTGTTCTCACAAAGAAGATAGAAATGATGGACGGAATAGATCGATGCAACGGCGCCAAGTGAACATCTGACGAAAGCGACATTGCTATGATCAGATATCGTTTTTCCAGAGACCAAAAACGGTACGGCAGGAAAGGAGGTGTCCAGATCCAACGTCACCCGAGAAGGATAGTAGGTGGGAGTTGATAGGACGACGTAGTTAGGGAAGGAAGTATGATGTCAGCTTTGAGCAGGAAGTTGTCGATTTTGAGGATAATCCGAGAGAAGAGCTCAGAAGCATGGATGGATGGAAGATCCCGCAATATTCAGGAGAATAGAGCAAAGAAGGGCGGACACCTGCGAAGACGAAACAACATTCACTGTGGACTCATGATCAATCTCACCTGATTCACATGCTTAGACCCCACAAAATATACTACACTGCCTTGTCGATGTCGGTCTGCCTGCTACCTGCCCAGGATGACCTGTTATTAGGTATTACATATCCCAACATCAGTAACGAAGTAAAACGCCACAGAGCAACACATATCAGTTCGGACGGAGGGGAAGATGCAACCAGATCGAGAATGGGAAAGGAAATAGGAATACGATACGCACCCCAGGCAACTGATTCTGAAACCCGTCCACCTTATTTCCGAACAAAATGATCGACGTGCGTAGGAACCATCTTGAGTCGATCACTGACCCAAAGAGGACGAGCATCTCCGCCGTTCGATTCTGAGAGAGGAGGGGACGAGATTGGCAAATACAGGAGACAACGCAAATACAGGAGACAACGCAAATGAGGAAGGAAGACCAAGAATGCTAAAGAAGGGAGGGAGGCGTGAAGCCTCTATGGGTCCAGAAACCAACGAAGGGAATCTGAGCGCAACGGTAAATGAACGAGAACTGACAAACGAGCGAAACAAAAGATGGGTGCAGAAGACAGAAGGACAGCAGGCGATGAGGCAACCAGTAACACCTCCACTCGACACACAAAGGATAGGAACGTGGAGGAGGGACCCTCCAACGAACGACGCTCCCGGGGCTACTCACATCCATCCATCCCGTCTCGCCAGCCGTGATCCGTTCCCATCCACCCATTAAAAAACGGAACGAAAATTAACCCGCTACTTGAGCACCTAACCATACTCACTCAACGGCGTACCAAAGATGATCGAAGCAGCTGTGACGGTCAAGTTGGGTAGTATTCGCTGACACGGGCTGAAGGCGATGGGTTTAAAGGGAGGCTGAATGATCGCGGGTCGCATTGAGATTGCGGCACAATTGAGGCTAGCGGAAGATGGGTGTCGAGCCGAAGCCAGTCCGTCGAATGAGTTGGAGTTCGGCTCAAGCCGAATCCAAACGACATGGAGTCGAATGAAGCTGAGAGGAGGCAAGTGGATGTTTCGTTAGCTTGAGCACCCGTTTTTCAGATAGAAGATAAGAAGTATCAGAAAGGAACTGTACTAGGGGGTTTACTTCGCTCATCCAAATACTAATGAGGAATCGGTCAGAAGAAAGGTCGCATAGAGGGATGGAGCGAATTAAGAAACGACTAATTCCAGCTGGAATGTAATCAAAGGGAACGATGAATGAAACAACTCACGACAGCTGCACCATCCTAACCCGCCCCCGTAGCCTTCACTGGCCGTTGTTGTCAGCTCGACGATCTGGACTTCCGATTGTTAGGACCACTCCCAAGAGACTAGCTACGATGACACCATTTGTTAGTCATCATCCAGGAGTGTTGAAAAACGAGAATGAATCGAAGGGAGAAGGGGTGGAAAGGCAGGGGAAAGGCCAGGGAAAGGCGACTCGCGGGCTAGATGTAGAGTCGATTAATGGGAATGTGGGCGAGGAAAGAAGTTGGGGAGTGAGGAAAGAGGGGGTGAGGCAGAACGAAATGGATTGCAAAATATAAGGAGGTCAAAGAAGAAATGAACAGAAAAAGGTGGAAAGCACAGAAGCAGGGTTTCCACAATTGTCGAGCGTGGAGGATAAAAGAAGCAAACGCACAGAATGAGAGGAGGGGGAAGCAGCAAGGGAGAGCGACTAGCGGGCTCAGACATACCAGAAAGAGACCGTCGACTGCGAAAAGACAGGAGATAGCAGACGACAGGCCAGCAGGGAGAATAGCGATAAAAGAAACAAGAAGTCAACTCATGATCCCGGTGAGTCCAAAAGACAAGGAACGCTCCAATCCTTGTCCATATTTCCGGGCATGATCGGGGCTTTCCATAGCTGGTCCATGGCTTCTGCAATTTCAGGGGAGAAGTGTAGCCTGCTGCCTGTTCGATGTCCTCGACAATTTCTTCTACAATCCTGGCCTGTGTAATGGGAGGCGTAAGCCAGTGGACACCAGAACAGTTGATAGGATGCATGAAAGGTAGAGAGCATTTAGATGTGGGATAGGGCGATGAGTGTGGCATCGGCGCAGGATTGGGAGGAAGGAAGGAGGAGCGGAAGATGACAGAAACCCTATTCAAATACGCGACTCACCCAATACCTGTCTTCCCCACATACAGCATCCCCTGCAGAGTCAAGCCCAGCGCACTCCTAATCCACCTCAAGAATCTAGAGATTGAACTTGTGTGACCCAGGGAAACCCGAGGTGGCAGGCAATATTCGCATTCTCATCGATAACCCTGCCTCACTCCAGATGCCGCGCTCGCTCAGACTCGGTGAGCGTCGTCAAACACCCACAAGGCTCCAAGTGTTCTAGGCTAGAGTAGTGGTACTCTGCTCGATGGAGCCTCGGGAGCGTTCGTACTCGATGGCCCAGAGGCGACCCTTTGTCAGGATATGGAGGGAGAGCAAGATGAGTCTCACCTGAATTTGAGCGGACGTGGCGGTGTGATAATCGCATTATCTTATCGCCGGGTGATGGCATCCTCAGTTCCACAAAGCGCTGACTTAAGTACTCGAGCAATCAAGAGAGGCGGTAATCTGTTTGGCGGTGACTTTGAGACTTGTTAATGACGATCCTTTGCAAGACATAAGACTATAACTGAATCGAGGCACGTTTAAAGCACTCAGGATTGAGTCTAAATACAAGCCCAAGTGAGCCGAAACACAACGGACTACGACTATAAGCCGCTCCTCCTGTCCGATGTTGATGATCGACGTCTAGGTAGTCAATGACATGTCGCCCCTTGCGTCTCAGTTTGACGTTTAGTTTGTATCACATATCCTAACTTTAGTAACGGGGGTCGAAGCCATCAGGTAGGAGGGAGTGGAAGGCGCGCCAAGATCGATGACGGTAAAGAAAATAGAAACGTGACGCGCACCTAGGCAACTTATTAAGAAAAAAATCGCCGACATCCGTAAAGTTGTCCACCGACTCGAAGTGGACGAACGATTTCGCCATTCGGTTCTGAGAAAAGAAGGAACGACAGTTTATCCAGTCCACTAAATGACGCAAGCGAACAGAGAGGGCTGAGAGGATGCGAAGGGGAGCGGGAGGTAGGTGAATAAAACGACGATAGCTCCGGGATACCTGGGAAGGGACTCCAAGCGAAACCGTAAATACACGAGACGGACGAACAAACGAAAGCTAAGCTGGGTAGGGGAAAAGAACGGAAGCACAAAACACGAAGAGGCGGCCGATAACACCTCCACTTGACACGCCAAATTCAGGACAGTGAAATAGGGACACCTAAACGGACATCAGTCATTCTCAACCACTTTCGTCGAAAAACAAACGAAATCTGACCCCCTACTCACTTGCGTCTTCTCCTCTCCAAGCAATATATTCACTTCTTGCGTTCAGAACGTTGATGTCCCATGTCAAACATGCGTCCTCCATTGTGAGTGACGAGTTTGGTGGGATTCACTGAGGTGGGTTGAAGGGGACGGGTTCGTTGAATGATCGCAGGTGGTATTTTGTGGCAAATTGAGGTTCTTTGAGGATAAGAGTTGAATAGAGGCTGGTCCCGTCGAATGAGTAGGAATCGAGTTTGTCCAAGTTAGGGGAAGTCCAAAGGAGTGGAACGAAGAGGGCTTTGTCAGTTTGAGCACTCGTCATCTAGGCAGAAGATGTCAAGAAATAAGGGGAACGGCGGTAGGAGTTGACTTTGCTCATCCAAGGACGAATGAAATAATGTAGGAGGAATCAGGGACGAAAAAAAATAACATGGAGGGGCGGAGCGAATGAAGAAACGACAAATACCAACTGAAATTTAATGGAAAGGAAGAAAGAATAAAACAACGACTCACAATAGCTGCCACATCCTAAAACCTGTCTCTGTAGTCTTCAACCAGCCAGATAATCTGGACTTCTGATCAGCAGGACCTTTCCGAGGAGCCTAGGTATGGCGATGCCATTTTTTAGTCGTTGTCTTGGAGTACTAAGGAGCGTGAATGAGTAAATGGGAGAAAGAGGGAAAGGCAGGGGAAAGGCGACTTGCCGGCTAGATGGAGAGTTGGTGAAAAAGGAAGAGAGGTTCAGTAAGGAGAAGGAGAGCGAGGAAAGAAGTATGGGATGAAACGAAACAGGGTGCAAGATGTAAGGAGGACGAAGTGAAAGGGAACAAAAGAGGCGGAAAGAATGTAAGCAGAGCTTCAAATGATCATAGAGCGCAGAGACTGTTAGGAAACAAAACTATAGAATGACAAGAGATGGAAGCAGCGAGGAAAACCAACTCACGGCTCGGTAAAAGTAGAAAGAGATCGTCATCCAAGAAGGGAGAGACGAGATAGCGGACGACAGGAGGGCAGGGAGGGTAGCGATAGCAAAAACAACAACTATAGCTCCGACGAGCACGGGAAGGGAATCCAAGCGAACCAGTAAATGGACGAGAATGAACGAAAGGAGCGGAGCTGTGTGGGGGATAATTCTATTTGGAAACCCGGTCTGCGCCCACAGACCCTGGGGTTCTAATTATTGCTATTTGGAAACCCTGTTCAGCCGGATCATAGTTTGTGACTGATGTGACACGGATGTCGGGTGAGGCGCGAGAAAAAGGGAAGGCGGGAGCAAGTCCCCATCTATCTCTGCACCGACCGTAGAGATTGATGGCCAACTTGCTGGCCAACTTGTTTCCAACCCTCTGCAGCTGTAAGATGACTGATGAATTGTCCCAGAATCAGTGCAATGAGCTATCGTGGAACTGTGGTCATTGCGGGCAGAATTCTGAATTTTACTCTATGAGCTGTCAGGCGGCACACAGAACTAAGTGGCGGCGATGACTTCATTCGGAAGGTGGAGGCTGCTCAGCACACGAGCTCATTGACCTACTGGTCAATCTACCCATCTACTGGTTGGAAGACTGAGGTTGCTCTTGACCTGGCTGCATACACATCGCTTGAAGTGTGCTTAAAACCGAGTCTGTTGCGCCAACTGCCATACCTACACCATGACCGAGGATCCTCGAGCCCACGACTGACCTCCACAACCGGCCGCGGCGCTCGGAGCGTGACAGAGTGTTACATAGGCATAAATAGACCTCTTTGGACTTTATTGGGGGGTCTGCGTGGAAACCCGGGGTCTGTGGGCGCAGACCGGGTTTCCAAATAGAATTATCCCTGTGTGGGGAGGAGAATTGAAAAACAGAAGATGACGAGGTGGCTGATAGCATCTCCATTCGACACAAAAAGACAGCGGTGAAAAGCGTCACCTCAACAGACGTCACTCATTTTCAACCACTTCTATCGAAAAATCAAACGAAATCCGACACGCTACTCACCTGCGTCTCCTACTCTCGGAGCAGTGTATTCACTTTTCACATTTAGACTGTTGACGACCCACGTCAAACGTCAAATATGGGTCCTCCATTGTGAGGGTCGAGTTGGGTGGAGTTTGCTGAGGCGGGAATGATCGCAGGTGTTATTTGGCAGCAAGTTGAGGATAAGAGTTGAATCGAATCTGGTCCGGTCGGATGAGTAGGAATTGAGTTTGTCCAAGTTAGGGGGAGTTCAAAGAAGTCGGAGCGGGAAGAAGCTGGGAGGAGGCAAGTGAGGGTTTCGTTAGCTTGAGCACTCACCATCCAGGCAGAAGATGTGAAGAAATGAAAAGGAACGGCGGTAGGAGCTGACTTTTCTCGTCCAAATACGAACGAAATAACGGAGGAATTGGGAAAGAACAAAAGTAGCATGGAGGGGTGGAGTGAATGAGGAAATGGCAAATACCGACTGACATGGAATGAAAAGAAAAGAAAGAATCAAACAACTCACGACAGATTACCAGTCCTAAAACTCGTCTCCGTAGCCTTCATCGTCCATTGTCGCGCTCTCAGTACCTCCATCCCGGCCAGATAAACCGGACTTCTAATCAGTAGGATCTTTCCGAAGAGCCTAGATACGACGACACCATTTGTTAGCCATCTTGGAGTAATCAGGCGCGTGAATGAATGAATGAAGGAGAGAAAGAGGGGGAGGCAGGGGAAAGGCAACTTGCTGACTAGATGGAGAGTTGATGATTAAAGAAGGCGGGCGAGGTAAGGAGAACTGGAGCGAGAAATGAGGATCGGGTGAAATGAAATGCCGTGCTAGATGCAAGAAGAACGAAGGGAAAATAAACAGGGAGAAGTGCAAAGAATGCAAGCAGGATTTCAAACGATCGTAGAGCAGAGAGTGAAGGGACACGAAACCGAGAGGAGAAAGAGAGGGTGGTGTTGTCATAGTTGGTGCACTACTTCTGCCGTCGTCAGCTTGATGTCATCGACTATCTTTTCCTAGGGCCTGTCTAGCGGGAGGCGTGAGCGAGTAAGTGTGTAAGGAAGAGAATGTCGTATAGGTCGATGAGTGTGGCGTGGGTGGAGGGGCAGAAAGATGAGACAAGACGAGTTAGCAAACAGAGACATACATCGTCAGTCTGGCAACTGCCACTGCCATTGACTGGAGGCAACGATCAGCGGTCCGTGACGCGTCGCGAAAGAGCGGTGTGATGACTACTCACGGCCTGATGGCGAGGTTACGTTGAGGCACGTCTACTTATAACACGAGAGAACTAGTATAATACGAGAACGAGAAAATTGAAATACTACAGCGGCTTGAGTACATATTCAGCTTCTTCACAACCACCGGATCGATCCTTACGCGGCCTTCTCGACATCCCCACCGTCTTTCCGCTTCTCCTGCGCGACGTGGATAATAGACGCCTGGATCTGGGTGGGCTCGCCAACGCTGGAGTTCATTCCTTTCTCGGCACCGGGATCGCGGTTCTGACTGAACTCACGATTCAATGTAGATTGGAGGAAAGACGATTCCGCAGTTCGGCGGGCAAATTGAATCGGGTTGGTTACGACACCGTCCTTGGCTGAGGGGAAGTGGGTGAAGGAACGGCCAGTGGTAACGCGGAATATGATCATGTGTGGCGATAATTTCTTTCAGTAAAGTCAACAAATCAGCATCGATGGGAGGGACTCAATTAACCAACTTACGCAGAATGAGTTGAAAAGGCCCTCGAACAAAATACTGCAGACTATGATTCCCCCGGAGTTGTTAGCTATGGCACCACTCACTCGTCCCAGTGAAATCGCAGAGAGAATGATGCCGAAGATGGTGAGAGGAGCAGCGGACTCGATTAGAATGGCAATCACTCCAGTGTAGACTCGCACATCCGCTGATGGCAAGAGCTTTGCCAAGGTCCGGCGTGCACGAAGAAGCCGAATTGTGATCAGAGTTGTGGCAATGATGTTGGTTGACACAGTTAGCAGGGTGGAGGCGACTGAATAGTTGAGTAAATAATCGATTTGACCGGTCAGGTAAACCGACATGAAGAAGAAAACTATGCGTGTGATTCCGGGTGATTGGATCAGCATGGATGGCACTTGGAGCGGACATGACACAGACCTAGACCGGACAGGGACGTCATCATGGGGAAGATCGTCACCCACCAATATTCCACGCAAACTATATAGCATCGATAGACCTGTTGCAAACAACCCGTGAGCCTCGCCAGCAGACGGCCGGAAAAAATCAGGCTACACTCACCAGCAGCGCCTCACCGATCATAATAGCCACCCGAAAGCCCGCACTGCTAGCCAAATACCTCCATTCCTTGGAGGAGCTGCGATATAGTTCTTCCCAGGAACCCGGTGAGGTGGATTTGAACAGTGTTTGAAAGTAATCCGCCATGTCAAGCGACGCGATGAGGGCGGATAAAGTTGTTATCACGAAACTGAGTGCTATGTATCTCTTTCGGCCCTTCCTAAGATGCTCTGGCGTCTCTAGGAAAACCGAGAGACCATATAGCGCCATGAAAAGATGGATACCTGGAATCGTTGGAGCAGAATGAGAATTGATTCGCGTGGTCCACACATATATAGAAATTAACATACCAATCTCCACCATGGTCATGCTAAAATTTGCATAGGCGGCTCGAGCATATACTGTGAGCTGGTGTTCCAGACTATCGTCGCTCATTGCTGCTGCCCTGACCCGAGTCTGGTAAGAGTTGATCTACTATCTCATTCTTGGATCCTTCTATATATTTCCAATTCATCGCACTTCTGCTGACACTGATCGTGATTGTTCTGAAGGCAAAGCAGGAGAAATATACCATAGCATCTCTTCTGGCTTCGATAGCAGACCCGTAGACAGCCAAATAAATTGGTCGATGTCCAATGGCCGTGCGGAAGACGCTTCCTTTAGGCGCTATGAGATACTATCAGCCGCATCCAGGTCGAAAGTATTGCAGTCCATCTCTTCCATCTTTCCCAATACCTTCCAAGGTCAATATGAAACGACGATTTGAGCTCCTCTTCGTCCTGAGCTGTGCGAGAATGCCATGTCTGGATCTTCCTTCACGCGCTTTGAAATAAAAGGGTGTCTTCTGGCGAGAAGCAATCCTGATCGGGTAAGGCCACCAACGCGCCCACCTCGTTCTTCTCGGGAGTAGCTTCATGAAGGAAGAAACTCAAAGCTAGACCCAANGGGGGGGACCATCTGCACAACCCGGCANGTCGCAACTCCCCCCCCTCACATCCGTTGATGGCTTGCTGGGGTCACGCTTTGTCAGAGCACACTGAGAGCAAACGATAAGACAGTTTAACATAGAGGAGGTCCGATTCCACTGGGTATTAACCTACAGACTCCCTTCGTCCTTTAAAACGGACAAACACAAATGAACGACAAGTAGATAAACGAACCAAAAAGGACAAATAAACAAAGGGATCACGAAAAAGATGAGAGATGATCGGAGTAGTCAACGAGCGTCGGGTGGATATAGGGAGCACTGCACTTCCTTCAGCATTATGAAAGAACACGTTTTCCTTCCAGAGGGAAGCGATCATGATCCGGTAAGACCATCAACGCGCCGACAGCCAAACAGGGAACCCAGAGACTAGCCCCGAAGCGGCCAGTTGTGACAAAACGCAGTACTCGAACCGGTCAGCCGAATCTAAATTGAACACGGTCCTCATGTTCTATCGCCGATTGTGAATGTTATTGTGGAGAGCTGGGGGACTTCCGTTGAAAATGGACAGGAAGAGACATACGAGATTGAATAAAATTACAGACGAAAGCGGATCGAAGTACAACAGACTACGACTACAAGCAAGGCTTGGGTCGGCTGGAGGGCATACTACTCAGCTTCCTCACGGCCAACGGGCCGGATCAATCCCTATGCCACCTCCTCGACATCCCCATCGTCGGTTTGCTTCTCTTGCGCGATGTGGATAATAGATGACTGGGTCTGGGTGAGTTCACCAATGCTGGCACTCAGTTCTTGTTCGGTATCAGCATCACGGCTTCGGTCAAACTTGCGATTCAACGTCGATTGGAGGATAGTTGATTCAGCAGTTCGGTGGGCAAATTGAATAGGGTTGGTTGGGACACCGTCCTTGGGTGAGGGAAATTTCGTGAAGGAGCGGCCAGTGGTGATACGGAATATGATCATGTGTGGCGATAGTGCCTGTTAGTAAATTCAACAAGTTAGCAACGATGGGAAGCTCTCGATCAGCCCAACTCACGCAGAATGAGTAGAAAAGGCCCTGGGATACATAGACGCAGACGATGAATCCCGAGGATCTACGAGGTACAGGGACCCATAAGTTTTCGAGTATCGCTTTGGCGATGCCGAAGATGGTGAGTGGCGCAGCGGATTCAATGAGAATAGCGATCACTCCGGTATAGAGCGTCGCATCTGCTGATGGCAAGAACTTTGCCAAAGTCCGGCGTGCACGAAGAAGACGGAATGTGATCAAAGTTGTGACAACGACGTTGGTTGATACAATGAGACGGGTGAACGCGGTTGAATACCTGTGAGTATCGCTATCTGAGGCGTCTTTATAGCGCTGCATGAAGAAGAGAACTATGTGTTGTGTTTAGCGAATTGAATCAGCATGAATCGTACTTTGAGCAGACACAAAACAGACCTATTCCAGACAGGGACGTTATCATGGGCAAGATTGCCATCCACCAATATTCCATGCAAACTATATAGCACCGATACACCTGTCGCGAACAATCCGTGAGCCTTACCAGACGGCGGTAAAAAGTCAAGGTACCGCCCTCACCAGCAGTGCGTCCCCAATCACAAAAATTATACCAGTGGACACGTTGCCGACCAAATTCTTCCAGTTTTCATCACTGGCTCTCGACAGCTCAAGCCAATGACCCGGTGAGGTGGATTTGAAGAGTATTTGGAAGTAGCTTGCCATGTCGAGGGACGCTTGCAAGGCAGATGCCACTGTTATGACAAGGCTGGCTGCTATGTATCTCTTTCGGCCCCTCCTAAGAGGCTCTGGCGTCTCCAGGAAAACGGAGAGACCATATAGCGCCATGAAAAGATGGATGCCTGGTATCGTTGGGAGCATACTACGCATCATTCGGCATGATCCACAGATATATACAAATTGACATACCAATCTCCACCATTGTCAGGGTATAATTTGCATAGATGACTCGAGCTGCTACCAGGTGCAGTTGTTCCAGACGATGATCGCTCATCACTGCTGCCTTGACCCGAGTTAGTTGAGCAATGATCTACGACCTTGTTTCCAACTCCTCGGCGATTATGAGGCAAAGCAAGAGGAACCAGTCCATTTCTTTCAGGTCAATGATATAATAGATCATTTGACGGAGGCTTTCGATCGATGCCCAACGCTGTACTGGACCCAGGTCCATTGGCATTCCAGACCAACGCTTCTGTCTTCCTCAGCGCCTTCCGAGATAGATGCAACAGACCGAATAAGTTTCTCATCCTCCAGAAGGGTCCGAGAAGGCAATAGCTGAGCCTTCTTTTGATCGATTTGGGGGATCAGAATCGACTTTTTCGAATGGAAAGGAAACATGATCGGGAAAGCCACCGATACACCCACCTTGTTCTTCTCAAGAATAGCTTCATGAAAGAAGGGAGCCTCGTGAGAGATGGTGCTTAGAGCTCCACCTTCTGCAAGAGGCTCCATCTTGGGGAACGCCGATTCTGGTTCCTGAGGCTAACAGATGCACCGACGGAGCCATCCAAACTGATGTTGCACAGTGACTCGGAGTTGGCCGAGTCGAAGTGGAAACTCGCCGTTCCTACTAGGATAGTGCGCCGTCCAGAATCGAATGAACGGCATAACTGCGTCTTCCATCCTCTGAGCGGAACGACGTCCTGAATCAAGAAGGCGTGCATGCACTACCAAGGTAGACATCGGTGCGTGTCAAGTTGTCTCGTCGTTAAGACAGCCCCATAACAATTTAGATTGACTACAAATACAAAGGCAGGTAGAACTAACACAACGGACTACGACTGCTAGTGAGTCTTGAGCAGGCTCAGCGTCATATTCAGCTTCTTCACCTGTGACACACCGAATTGATCCTTACTTGACCTTGTCAAAGTCTCCACTACTGTCTCGCTCGTCCTGTGCGATGTGGATCATCGTTGTCTAGGTATTCAGTGGCCTGTCGCCGCTTGCGTTCAGTGCTTCCTATTGTAAGTACCACATATCCCAACTTTGGTAACAGGGCTCGAAGCCATCAGGTCGGAGGGAGTGGAAGGCTTTATGAATCAGGAAGGGAGGCTCGGTAAGGATAAGGGAAGCGAGGAAAGAAGGGTGGGGTGAGCCGAAATGGCGTGCAAGATGTAAGGAGGACGAAGGGAAAATGAACGGGGAGACGCGGAAAGAATGCCAGCGGGATTTTTCATGATCATAGAGCGCAGACAATGAAAGGACACGAAGATATGGAATGAGAGGATATGAAAGCAGCGAGGAAAACCGACCCACGGCGATGCAAAACCAGAAAGAGATCGTCAGCCAGGGAGAGAGAGAGAAGATAGCAGACGACAGGAGAATAGGGAGGATAGCGATAACAAAAACAACAACAAGTCAACTCACAATCCTGCAGTTCATAAGGCAAAAATCGCTCGAAGGCTCTTCCATATTCTTGGATACGATCGGGTGATTCCATAGCTGGTGCATTGCTTCCGCAATTTCTGGAGAAGTGTGCCACCCGCTGTCTGCTTGACGCCACCGACGATTTTCTCCCAAGGCCTGTGTGGCGGGAGGCGTAAGTGAGCGAGTAGGCGTGAAAGGAAGAAAATGACGATATGTGGCATAGGTCAATGAGTGTGGCGTGGACGGAGGACGAACGGCCGGTGGAGAAGAAGGCAAAAGATGATAGAGAACGCAGCCTATTCAAGATGGTTCCTAGCTTCCCTAATCTCCAGTAAAGATCAGCGCTGCATGACGGGGAGGAAGCGCAGGGCGCGTCGGTGTGATGACCGCTCTATCGGAGATATCCCGCTCTTATAGGTCTCTTGACCAGTGAGCACGTTGCTTGAGTTTGCTTCCGACACATGCTTCGCTCACCCGGTCGCATGTTTGTCGGTCGCTCTCACAGACTCTTCAAATGAGCCCCTCTTCTCTTCCTCCGACCCACTCTTGCTCCCTCAGATGCTGCTGAGGGGAAGGATGCTCTCCCATCTCATCTTCCTCCTGCTTATTCACGCTGCCAACGCCATCGTCCTTCGCTCCTCTGGACGATGGATTCTGGACGCCTCTACCGGACAGCGGGTGAAGCTTCGTTGCGCTAACTGGGCAGGTCACCAAGAGGCCAGTATTCCAGAAGGCTTACAGCACCAACCCGCTGCCAACATTGCCCAATGGCTTTCCACGAATCGGTTCAATTGCGTTCGGCTCACCTTCTCCATCGACATGGCTCTTGGCAACCCCAACCAACGAGTATCCGATTCTTTCACTGCCGCTGCGTCTGCCGCCGGTGTCAGCACTTCATCCATGCAAAATCTCTACACCCAAGCAGTATCGAAGAACTCTTGGCTCTCCTCCGCAACGACTCGAGGTACATTCGCTCGCGTAATCCAGGAGTTGAAAGCACGGAACGTAATGGTCATCCTCGATAACCACGTCAGTCGTGGCTCCTGGTGCTGCGGTACAAGTGATGGAAACGGGTGGTGGGCTTCCGCCTCCGGATAACGCGGGTAACAGTCGGTTCTTCGACACCAACAACTGGCTCTCCGGCCTCCGAAGCATGGCTTCCTTCGCCCAATCCCACCCTAACGTCATCGGCATATCACTGCGAAACGAGCTTCGCGCGACGGGAAGTCAGGATGGGAATAGTCACGCGGATTGGTACAACTTCGTCACGCAGGGGGCTAGAGCAGTCAGAGAGGGGAACTCGAACCTCCTAGTTGTCGTCGGTGGCGTGAATTACGCTCTCGATCTGAGATTCATTTACAACGAGATGCTCGATCGAAACGTGTTTGGGGACAAGCTTGTGTGGGAGTTCCACAACTACCAGTGGAGCGGGATAGGGAGTACTTGTGCGAGTCACCAGAAGATGATGGGTGATAGGGCTGGGTACCTCCTCGTTCAGAACAAGACCTATATGGGACCCCTGTTCTTGAGCGAGTTTGGGTGGGCTCAGAATAACCCGTCGGCGGCTGAAAACACCTATGTCTCGTGCCTTGTGTAGTATATGGAGAATAACGATGCGGAGTGGGCGTATTGGGCGTTGCAGGGATCATACTATGTTCGAGAAGGGAGGGTAAACTTTGACGAAACGTTTGGACTGCTTAATAGTGACTGGAGTGGGTGGAGGAATAGTTCGTTTCCTCGGACATTGGGCAGGATGTTCTACCTCACACAAGGCCCGTAGATAGCAGAAATAGCGACTTCATGTATGCTCGATTACCTGCTTGAAATGTATCATGTTAGCGTCGAATTGTTCAGCGACAGATTCATCAGGCAGAATGACAGCTACCAGTTACCAAAAACGATGCCGTCGAAGCTCATTGTAAGATGAAGTATAGAGAAGCAGTTAAGAGAGTGGGGGCGAAGCCGTTATCAAGTGCATGGCTCGACGCCGAGAATACTCACATACCAGCAGCTTGAACGAAGTGGGATCAGTTCAATTTCTCTAAGACAGCTAGAAAGATGGGACTTCTCTTCTCGTCAATCGACGAGAGGTCTGCAGGAAGGTTGAGGTGAGTAGAGGGTAATAGCGCTCGTTTCCAGTGCTTGAATCCGTTTTCGCTCTTCTCCTCGAACCACCAATGGTATCCCATTGGCAGTGCTCGAATCTCTTCTCAGCTGTCAAAATTTCTCGAAGAGTTTCCGAGCAAACTCTTGGTGTTTGGATCGAGGTGATCGCGTCTCTTAAGCCCTATCGTTGAGCGCTGTGCGTACTTACCACACGCTTCCTTCATCGTATTCAGCATTTTGACGACATGCGGCTTTCTTCGCTTCATGTTCGATGAAAGGAGCATCTGGATTTCCAATCTTTGCTCCCTTTGCCACCGAGAAGGGTTGTTTCAATTCCCTGGAGGGCAATATTTCCTCACGGCCGATTATCCTCATTCCTCGCTCCTTTCTTCCTTCCCTCTTCCTTTCCCTCTTCATTCTTCTGGTAGTAAGCGTGACTAGCCAATCACACTGTAGTTGATAAGATTATCCGGAATGATTAGAGAATAGGGTGATACAGCAACTCGTGAAAATCATGGCTCCTTGGGCGATCCCCTCAATACTGATATTGGGTCGGTCAAGAATATGTCAGCGAAGTTGATGGGGGAGTTATGTCGAATAGATGGATCCTTATCAGTCGGCTATCTCCTTCGTTGTCGTGGATCCATTATGATCCAATGATCTTCCATCCCGCCAGAGTTCGTGAAGTGAACAATCAGCAGTGCATGATGCGTCGCGAGGAAGCCCAGGGCATGGCGATGTGATAACTGCTCACGGCTGATGGCGAGGTTAGAGATAATCAAGGCACGTCTATAATACGAGAACAAGAAGATTGACATACTACGAACTGCTACTACAAGAAAAACTCAAGTACATAATCAGCTTCTTCAAGACCACCCAATCGATTCCTACCCGGCCTTATCGACATCCCCACCGTCTTTCCACTTCTCCTGCGCGATGTGGATAATAGATGTCTGCTGGGTGGGCTCACCGATGCTTCCATTCAGCCCTTGTTCGGTATCGGCATCACAGGCTCGGTCGAATTCGCGATTCAACAACCAGTAGAGCGGCCACTCCTGACACGGAGTAGGATCATATGTGGTGACAGTGACTTCACATCCGCCGATAGTAGGAGCTTTGCCAGGGTCCGGGGTTCGTGAAAAAGGCGAGATGCGAAATGTGAGGAAACTGGGAACCGCGATGTTGGCAGATACGGTGAGAAATGTGCCCGTCGCAGAGTCACCGGGTTGTCTGAGTCAGTTCTCGGTATAGGTCAGCATTAGTCCCGCGAATGACCTGGTGACATGGATTTGAAGAGAGCTTGGAAGCAATTTGCCATGTCAAGGGACTCAATAATGGCAAATAGCGCTTTCATGAGTGTCATTAGATATGGGAAGCGTCGAACGTCTCCCGTTCCAACTCTTCTATATTTCTCAACAGCTTCCAAGATAGATACAAGATGACGAAATGAATTACTTGTTCCTCCAGGCTGTGCTGGATAGCGATGGCTGTGGGTTCTCCTGAGCACTATTAGATATCAAAGCCGGCCTCTAGCGAGAAGAAGTCATGGTATGCAAGGCCGCAGAGACCCGCAGGCTCTTCTTTACGAGGTTAACTCCAGAAGAGAAGGTACTCGGAGTCCTCCTCTGTCGATATCAATGGAAAACCAACTTCCAGGGACTGTTTCATTGCTCCAGCGTCGCCACCTGCGTTCAAGTATCACATCTGCCAATGTCAGTACCAGTTTGAAGTCGCAGAGAAAGACATGTTGGGTAGGAGGGAGCGAAAGGGGCGAAGAAAAACTGATGATAGGAGAAAAGGTACCACTTTCTAGGAAAACGACACACGCCCCAGCCAATCCATTCTTTATTAATAACAAAACAATTGACGTGCATAGGAATGATCTTGAGCTGACCACTGAACCAAAGACAAGCAATTCTGCCATTCGGCTTTGAGAAGTGAAGAGGACGACAGGTTGGCGAATGTACGAAATAACGCAAACGAGTGGAAAGGAGAACAGAGGATGCAAAAGAAAGTGAAAGGTAGGTTGATAAAATAACGATTACTCCAAAAAGTCCCTTCCCATGCGGGACCGTAAATGGGGGGAACGGACGAACGAACGAAAACGAAGCTGGATAGGAGAAGAGAGCAGAAGAACAGGAGACGACAAGATGGCCGATAACACCTCCGCTCGACACACCAACTTGAAAAGTAGGACGGTGGAAGAGGGACGCCTGAAGGGACGTCAATATTTTAAAACCCCTTCATCGAAAATCCGACTTGCGTCTTCCCCTCTCGGAGGAGTGTATCCGCTTCTCACGTTCAGACCGTTGAAGGCCCACGTCAAACATGTGTCCTCCATTGCGGGGGTCGAGTTTGGTGGGATTCGCTGAGACATGGGTTCGTTGAATGATTGCAGGCGGTAACTGAGGCAGGGTTGAGGTTCGTTGAGGATGAGAGTTGGATTGAGGTTGTCCCTGTCGAATGAGTAGTAGTTGAGTTGATCCAAGTTTGGGGAAGTTCAAAAGAGGTCGGGGTGGAATGAAGCTGAGAGGAGGCAAATGAGGGATTCGTTAGTTTGAGCACTCGTCATCCAGGCAAAAGATGTGAGGAAATGAAAAGGAACAGTATTAGGAGTTGACCTTGCTCACCCAGATACAAACGAAATAACGGAGAAGTCCCCACTACTGTCTTGCTCTTCCTATCCAATGTTGATGGTCGACGTCTGCGTAGTCACTGGCTTGTCGCCACTTGCGCTTCTGTGTTTGCCTGACTATTACATATCCCGATGTCAGTAACGGGGCTCGAAGTCATCAGCTAGGAGGGAGTGGAAGGCACAGAAGATCGATGATGGTGTAGAAAAAAGGAGTATGACACGCACCCTAGGCACCTTGTTCGAGGGCAGGATAATTGATGTCCGTAGGAGCCAACTCCAGTTGATCACCGAATCGAAGAGGACAGGAGATACCGCCATTTGGGTCTGAGGAATGAGGAGACAACAGGTTAGCGAATGCACGAAATGGTGCAAACGAATACAGAGAATTCGAACCAAGGATGCGAAAGGGAGCGGAAGGTAGGTAAATAAAACAACTATACCTCCGAAAAGCATGAGA
>SDEE01000137.1:3823-88649 GCA_004126415.1 Candolleomyces aberdarensis | reverse complement strand
CCTCCCTTCAACTCCTTTTCCCCATCTAGTTAGGTGCACCATACTAAGGATGCCCTCCACTCCTGAGGTGAGGTCACAATGCCCAAAGTTTACTTGGCTTCCAACAAAACACTCAGCTGCTTTCCCCCAGATTGAACCCTCTACCCTCCCCACGTCTCCGCTAAGAACAACCAGGCCATCGACCCCGTGCAACAGCTTGGCAATCACCACGCTGTCTCAACCCACATTGAACTCCCCTCCACTGCAAGGACCTCAACAGGTTCTCGTAGGTGTTAATACCCTATCCAGAGTCCAAGCCTACAATAGAACTTACGCGACTGTCCTTCCAGCAATTCACTTATGAAGAGCTGGAAAGTGCTTACCTTGCGCTGACACTTCGGCATCAAGAACTTCTAGTTGAGATGGAGAAGCGAAATGAGGCCCTGGGGGAAAGGATACTTGAATGCATGACGCTCATTCAAGAGCTCTCATTGCTCCATCAAGAAGATGACCGCATCCGGGCTCAGCAAGACCTTCTTGCTCATTCAGTAGATCGGACTGGCCGGCCATTGAACCCATACGACATGCACTGCAGGCCAATGGATTTTGCCGTCACCTCTTTACCAGCCTCATCTAGTCGTCGCCGCCCCCCTCACGCAAATCCACGAAGCATCCTTCTTCGCCAGCTTGGTCACGCCTTCTATCGTGAGCCTTCGTTATCCTCCAATTCCTTTAATACAGCTTGGCAGTCTGTGTCCTCGTCTTAGAGCCTCTCTTCTTTATTGTATACCCTTTCAGGTTAATGGTTTATTTATCATGAACTGTACAACACTCTTTAGAGATACAAGTGGTCAAAGGTCTAACGCTCGTGACTATCAGTAGGGCTGAAATAACAGCAGCTCAGCCCTCAACAAAATCGTCCCCGCCATCCTGAGCTGGACAGGTATGATGGGAACCATATTTCCGGACATACACCCTTTCGCAGGTATCGCAGGCCACGAATACAGCCTCTATATCGCTCGATGTCAGGCCTGGGCAGAAGTCATTGAACAGACTGACTGCCACATGGAACCTATTACTGGTAATGTCGATTCCCGGACCATCGCAAGAGTGCTCCCGCCTGCGATCCACAAAGATGTAACGATCACATCGAATACACCTCTTGAAGATCCTGCCAAACTGGTGGAGGGTAATACCACCAGCCGTGACTGATGCACAAAGATAGAGCAGTCTGGTACTAGTCAAAGGGGGAGGACTTGCCGGGTTGAATCGCTTGATCCCTGCACGCTGGAGATAATGACGATCCAAGGGTTGACCTGTTCAACTTAGGGTTAGGATCGCGCGCGCATGCTCACTTTAAAGGCTACTCACCAATTGCTTGGGCATAACGAGCCAATCGCTGTGCCTGTGCAGGTCGTCCAGCCCCAAACCTCAACTGATATGGCGAACGTCGGAAATTGCGGTGGCGTGCTTCGTCAGGTTCAATCCTAACTCCACCCCAGTCAAACCCATCTACTGTCACACCCGCCCAAAGTAAATCAGGCCTGGTTCTGATAACAGGGGAGAAGTGTATAACGCACCTTGAGCAACAGCCACACCCTCAACTGGAGTGACTGGAACTGTCGGAATCCAGCCCATTGCCGCACCAGGGTCAAGCCCACCAAAAGCACCGGAACCGTTCAACGCAGGAGTCACGGTCTTTCCTGACCTTGGTGACAGCAGCGATTGAATTTTTGCCTCTTCTGGAGCATCGCCGGGTGTGGCAAGCAGCCGCGCGCTGACTGCTGCGACGGAGGGCGTTGCACCTACAAGGCTACTACCCGGTGAAATTAGGCCCCCACGACAGTGCCCGTGAGCGAGTAGCATTCCTAAAACAACTCTTCAGTTCCGGGAGGTGTTTTAACAAGGGGAACAGAAAGGAAGGCTCACCTCGCAAATTTTGTTGAGCTTCAACTTCCCTGGTAGGGTTCGTTGAAATGGGGGTTGGAGTTCCGCGACGCCCAGTTAAGCGTGCGTGAAGAGCTGAATAAGGGTCGACTCGAACGCGAACTGCCCCCCTCATGAGAGTAATTTGGGAAAGCGGGGCAACGTCAAGGTACTGGAGGTTTGGAGAAGGACCAGTGGGGGGCGCGGACTCTTCCCCACAAGCGAATACGCTGGTAGGGCTTGGAGTGCGGACCACTGGCAAGGTATAGGCGAAAGAGGGAGACATCTGGATTGCAGGTATGGCAAAGCTGAAGAAAACGTGGCAGAGTTGACCGAGTTGGACACCATTGGCAAAACACCTGGCATTATATACCCCAATTGCCAGGCTTTGCAACGATGGTCCGAAATGAGCAGTCGGAGCTGCGAGCTGATGGGAATAAACTATCCGAGGTGAATGGAATCGAACGGATCGGAAGTTCGGGATCTGGTTACCTTGGAGGTAATAGCTGATCCGTCAGCCTTGCTTTGTCCCGCCGTTGAAGAAACCAGTGACCAACGGAGTTGGAGATAACGATGCTCCCGTTCTAAGTTGAACTCGGATTATTTCCCGACACGGTCTTCTGATCGGGGTCTGCTGGTGGCGCCGGGCGGTTGTGATGCTGATTGTACGAGTACGACTTGGTAGAGACTGTGTTCTGACCGTTGCAACCATCTCTCACTCCTGCTGCCCATGGATTCAGTCCCAGGGATGGCGTCTCCTGCTTCCTCAATTTCCACAGTCAGCTCTAGCCGTGCACCTCATTGCAAAACTTGCAAATTACCCAGAAAAGGCCATCCCAGGTCTGGGTGCCCCAGAGCGCCTACTCCTCAGGACCAACTCGGAGGCTTAGGAATACCGGCCACGGCGCCACCACAAATTGGTCCTGTTACCAAACTTCGAAAAAATGTCCCTAGAAGCCCGTCTTTCTCTATCATCCCTATCCAAGAGGAGCCCGAAACGACCGACGGCCATGCTGTTCGCCTGGCCAGCCCCAGAATGGCTGCTCCTAGCCCCCCACCTACCGGAACAGACAAGGACACCACGAAAATCAAACGTCCAAGGCTGGTACCAGACTCTGGTGCTCTTTTGAACGCCAACTTGCTCTACCTATCAAAATCCCAGGATCGAGGCCTTGACGAGTGGGAAGTCCTTGTAGCAGGCAACAGGGGCCGCGTCGAGAAGTGGGTTTTGACGATGAAAAAGGATACCACTCGCAGGGAACAGTCAACGGCCCTCGGTGTTGATAACTGCCACTGCGGAAGTCAGTTGCACATGCAAGAAAAGCCATACGTTTGGCTCTCGGCATTCATTGGAGGAGCTGTATTTGGGGTTGGAGTTACTTTGATTATTCTGATGTATTGGCCTGGTGATCTCTAATTTGATTGTACCGTCTCAAGGTTATTTGTACTACCAGGGGGCATCCATACTTTGTCAATAACGCTGGTCATTGAATCCAAACGTGTTCAACACAGGTATAGCAAGAGCTCGGCCCCGGGTTAGCTCAAAGAGCACTGTCCATTCATTCTGCTCCGCTCCCGTACTGTTGGCACAAGCACGTCCGCTCCGACCCCCGTTGTACCCATTAGGTAGAGCCGCTCCGACGACGGACCTTCTCAGTCGGACGCATGGGAGTGCTACGCAGGACGTACCCAGCTTCGGAGCTGTGCTCCGAGGGTATCTTCCGGGATCCATGAGAGGCGTATAAAAATTGTCCGACCTGACTTTGCTCTCGCTGTTCCTTTCATCCCTCAGTTCATCATGTCAGTCAGCGATGAAAATCAGCAACCCCCAAGGTTCGGGGCACGTTCACCTTCTACCAGCTCAGCCCCCAATAAGCGCAGTTATAACGCTCTTGAGCTGGGCCCTAGGAAAAAGGCGTAAGATTTTGTTATAAGGCCCCTAGCCTCTCCACCACTAACCTATGCTTTTAGAAAGCGTGTGGACCCTCTTGTTCACCACGGCCGACACTTTGGCAGGACTATCTTTGCATTTGCGAACGTTCATGCGCTCATTTTAGCCGGGCTGTCGAACAGTGATGAGCCTCCCGAAGCTCAACAGTGAGTAGTAGTTCTTCCCACCGTCTCGTTTTGCCTCTCAATCACACTCCATTCAGGACGAGGCGAGAGCTACGTGTATTCCAAAAGCTTCTCAAACTAGTCCCTGGTCTTGAAGACCGCTTGGCAAGTCCAGAGACCGATGAGGAGGTTGTCATGGATATTGCAGACCTCGTAAGGAGCCAATCTGTCAGCTATTCTGCTTTCTGACTCCTTGCTCGCGTTTGTGAAGATTCAGGAAGGCGCTTCCGGCTCTCGGACAGATGATACCAAGGGTCTCAAAGCCGCGATCATTGATTGGCTCGCCCCACCAGACGAAGCACTGGTGCCATCGCTTAGTCGTGGCCAGAAGTCGAACCGTGGATTTAACCACCCAAGGACAGGCTTCCTTCTGTGTCCAACAGGAATGAATTGGGCAGACCCAGAGCAAGTTTGATTTTGTTCATGAATATTCGATATATAATGATCATTTGATCGCCCTTCTTTCAGGGTACGGCGTCAGCTGAGGGATAAAGAAATACAAATTCCAGGGAATCATTGGCCGATGTTTGTTTTTGAGAACGAAACGTACGACCCTGAAGAGCCATGGAAAGGACTTTTCCGTGGTGGATTGATAGTCAAGGTCAGTTCCAGATAATGATCGACAGTGCCGCCTTTGACAAAACTCTTAGGGTTTCAAGCATATATTTACGTCTCCGAGCTCTGTGGACAAAGAACCCAAAGCCACACGATCAGGAAATGCTAAAATCCACGGCATGACGTCAGTAACGCCAGCGTCCATCGCCTATGTGGCCACTCAGGTACGCATGCGTCAATCTCATCACCTCATGCCTTGCACACTTGTTCTAGGTTCGGTTTGCACTTTCTTCTGCGGGTGCGCTTTGTCGTACCGACGTGGAGACCGATTCTGAGACCTTCTATACGTCGGCCCTGGAGCTCTTTGAGGATCCAGAGGAACAAGAGGAAGTTCAGGAACTGTTGACATGGTGGAACAGGTTTGTGACTTCCTCCCATTTTTGTGATTCCAATATCTGACAGGCGTTGTAGTAGGGTTTTTCCGTCCTTCTCTAACCCGAAGAAAGCCATCCCTGCGAACAGCGCTTATTCCAGAATCAAGGAGAAGCGCGCAGCTCTGAAGGCCCTGGCTGCATCGTCCAACCCAAACACGGAGTCCTAACTGTACACCGTCGAGATGCCATTCTGAAGCTGTATATGCCAGGCCTCAGCCTCTTCTTAAATCCTGCTCCAATGTGCTGTAGTCAATCTAGCGAATATATTACGTCTTGTCCATGCGAGTCCTAATGGCATCAGTCGAGCTAGCAGTCGCAATATATCTTTTCTCTCGATCACACCTGGCGAACATGAGCTTATCGGGCTCCCACAGGCTGGCAATTGGCGTTACGGCGCTGTTGTTGATCCCTCGATGAAACTCTTGGTGCTGAAATCACAGTGGGGTTCCTTTACCAGTCGGAACGTACTGATCCTAACTCTCCACTCAGCGACATCTTGCACCAGCTCTCAAAACCAGATACAATCTAGCCACAAGGCCCAGCCCAGGTAGCACTAGAAAAAGAGAAGGGAAGTTGACAATCTGTGTCAACGATGCAAGAAAGGAAAGGTATGATCAGGACCAGCATCCTGTCAATGCCTGCAAAGAATACAATTTAGGCGTTCACGATCAAGACAAGCTAGGCGGGAGCACTTACAGCCTAAAGTATTACTGGCGTCTATGGTCAGGGTAAGAATACTGATAAAGAGCCCAATCCTGATACCCGGCGATAAAGTCTAGCGGTTCGACGAATGCGCGAGCGCATGAAGGCTGGAATCTATACCTGCACTTATAACCGCGTGCCTACCTTTCATATTTGATCAGCAGCACCAAGCTGCACTTTAAGGGGTCACAGGATGGCGGACAGGTAGTCTAGATCAAGCACAAGAGGTACATCGGCAGTTATAAGGGCAGATGAACTTGCTTGTGGCGACCACGGGCAATCAATCAGTTAAGCTTTGTCAACGGTTGAAAAGCTTGCTGCTGCTGTTAAACCCTATCAGCCTGACATGCCTGGTGGCGATGAAAAACCCCAGCGCCCCTTATAAAGCATGGCCAAACCGTATGCAAGGCTTGGACATATTTCTTCATTGACCATACATTACCAGGCAAAAGAAGCGATTTACAGGCATGGTCCTTTCGTCACACTTTCTGTGATGTAAGAATGAAAATGGAGCGGAGCTGGGAAAGACAGGCGTTCATGCGGGAAGAGCCGAAGGACGGAACGATGCCGGTGGCATGATGGATATCGTTCTTGGCCCCCAACCTGCCCCCTTAAGTACCCTCGGCAAAATGCCTCGGCAACTGTCGTGAACCTCTGATTTGGTCAGGTTCTTGATTCGGTCAGTCACACAATGTCACGCTTTTTGGCAGGAAAGCGTGACGAGTGTGACAGCTGACCGAAATTCTTTTCGTTCAAAATTTGTGCTTTCTCCTCCGGAAAAAAAGGAATCTGAGGTGCCATAGGTCAATGAATGCAAAGATAGTAGCATGAGCCTTGGATTTTGACGAAGGGAGCATGGAATGAGAAAGTGACCGAATGAGGGCCTGACCGAATCAGTGGTTGACGATAGTATACTGAAAGGATGTGGATGGATTTCAAGTACATTACATACATACGAGCGGTGGCGATGTTCCGGTGTCCTGTGTTTACATGATTCTTGTGCTACTAGTACTCGTCGCCTTGGATAAAAGCCATGAGAGTCCGGAAACTCTCCAATAATTCGTTGCCTTCGTCACCAAGAAAATTCGGGTGGCGTATGTGGCCGCGAGCATAAAGTTGGACACTTTCCATGAGCTTATCAAAGGGCTCCCATGATTCCTGCTTGAGTGTCTTCAGTGCTTGTACAACCCTGTCGGAATTCCACGGTTCCACAGAAGGTATTGCCACTGAGAGCTCCATGAGGCAATTATACACTGCGTAAATAAATGGAGTATTGTGATAATTGGTGTAGGGGTCATATTTTTTTCGGAGCAGGTGAAAAACTGCTGCTTCGTAGGAAGTCCGAACGTGAGAGGCAGCCTGCTGGGCGAAAGGTTCGGAATGAAAAAATATGAACCCGTCGGTGTGGTCAGGAATCATAAAATTCCCAGCATCAGCCAATACTATGGCCCGATCGCAGAGTACCGGGTCAAATGAGATCTGGCTGGGATAAGCGAGAGTAAATGCGTGAACAAAGCAGGCCGTGAGATCAATGCTCAGGAGCGTCTGGAACATATTCAAAAGCACGGCTTTGCCTTGAAGAAGCTCTTGCTCGCGGTCGACTGTCAGGTCGTACCACAGATTCGTCCAGGCCACCGCAACGTATCGAAGGTGATCTTCATCCAGATTGCTATCCATCGTGATGGAAGACATATAACGCAGACATCCCGATAGCAGTCTTATGCGTCCCTTTTGGGGGTCGATATTGAATTCCAACGAGAGGTGAGGGTCCATCAGAAATTCGGTGAACGACGAATGAATGAAAAATTCCAGTGGTTGACCATCGTCGTCCATGCAGTCAGTATGGCTGATGCCGGCTCCGGCTAAGTCCAGCACCGCTTGGAGGCCTCTAATGGCTTTCATTCCAGCGCCTGGCGCTCGGGAGGATAGGGAATCCAGAATGCTGATAGCGCGATTCATGTCAACTTGAAGGGCATTGAAAGGAACTGCTCCCATTATGTCTTCGAGAACTTCGACCATCATTGAGCGATTTCCATCAGGGCAAGATCGTAGGATCTGCCTGTAGAGTTCGTGAAGAGAGGAGAATGCTGTCGAGTGGGCGAGATCAGGGTTGGAGCTCGAATGATTGTTCAGGATTTTGTGCAGGCGTCGGCACGGTACGTTGTACGGACAATCGATATGTCTGATAACGGTGGATGCGAAGAGCATATGGCCACCAGCCTCCCCAATCAAACGCTCCACCAAATCCTCCTCCCCTACTCCGAGACGAGTAAGTTCCGCCCTCACATAGGTTTCCATATCGTTCATATGATCCCCAACTTCGTACAAGTCCACAGTTTCCACCAGGTCTGCGAACGACGAGGATCTAAAATGTTGCTTGATCCATGCTTCTGGTCTGCTGAGAATGAGGAAAGAAAGCGGAAGCTTATGTGACGCTAGGACCCGAATCAGGTCGAGGACGCGAACTTGGACGACTTCTTGGTCCTCCGCGTAGCCCTTCTTGACCCGTGACTCCCGATCCGAGTTGATACATTCATCGAGCCCATCGATGATAATCAATCGATTTGGCATGTCCTCGGTGTCTCCAAGCGCCTGGAAAGGCTCGACGACCAGCTTCGCCATCTGAACCTCCAGAGTCTTCGTGAGAATCATGGGGTTTCGCCTGACTGCGTTCTCGACGTGGGGAGCGAGTTCGGGGATGGACATGGAAAGTTGGTAAGCGAGAGTGATGATGAACCGTGCAGGGCTGTTCCGCTCTGGCGATGTCCTCCAGAAAAAGAACGTCGCACCAACTGGGTTGAAGTTGAGCTCTATCGACTTCCCCTCTAGTGTCGCGGCAACTGTTCCAGCGACGGCGGTTTTCCCGTAGCCTGCAGGTGAATGGACCCACATGATAGGCTTGTTAGGTCCATCTTGGTACCCATACCACTCTAGGATACGAAATATCACGGCTTCTCGCGTTCCAGGGTGGCATAGAGGGGGAGGGAAGCGCTCGTCAGAGTCGTGCATTGCTCCTGTCGCGGTATGTTCTTTCAGGTATTGTAATACCGCGCCTGCGAGCCATTGTTATCAGAGGATGCGGCTGACAGAGACTTTGGCATACCTTCAACGCTGGACATGTTATAGTTGACACCTCCGTAGATATTGCCATTGTAGATCGGTGCTCGGCTCCGTTCTTGACAATACACGATCGAGTAAGGGGCAGAGCGATGGCCGATGGTGCGGCGTTCAGTGCGGAAGCACATACTATTTGAAGATTTGATACTCGCGTGGGGTATCGGACCATAGGGGAGGTCGCCGTGACCCTGCTCGAAGCCCGTTGAGCCCCTGGTCGCGTGGATGTGAGGGAGGGTCGAGTCGTTTTGAGATAACTGCAGAGTTGGGGCCGTCGACGCGTTGGCAATGAGTTGAGACTGCCCAGCTGCGCCGTCAAAAGTGTATGCCTCAAATACGGGCATATTGTAGGGATCAGTGTCTCCCTTGAACCCCTGCAGGCCGGCTACCAACGATTCGGAGGCGACAATAACCTGAGACATTGAGGAGTAGGGCATAGTTTCATCGTTCGAGCTATAGGTGCTTTCGCCCAAGTGGAAGGGAGGATCGTTTCCTTGGTGGTCATGGCTGCTTAAGAGGGGTGGGGTGAACGGAGGGGAAAGTAAGGCAGAGCTGCTATCGCTAATAGAATGTTCGTGCCATTTGCCTTGTTGATTGTCCCGCGAGCTGCATGGGATGGGCCCTGCGATCGGGACCTGGTATCCGTTCCAATGTCCATCTTGACTGGGATGGTACGGATTGAAATCTTGGTTGGCGTCGAAATCCGACTGCGACATGGTGGTGGTGCAAGGGAGAAGACGAAAGTAGCCTAGGTTTAACAGTCTTCGATTAATAGCCTTAACTGCTTTGGTGGCTGTGGGTCGACAAAGATCAGCGGCGTGGTACTGTGGTACGTCCAAGGTCCAACATGTATCCAGCACCCAGGTGAAGCACCGCTCTGTCATTTTTGAGCTTTCTTGCTAGGTGCTGTCTCTCTTCACCATCTTTATCCCTTCCACATTTCTTCCTCTTGATAAGAAAAGTAATATCGTGTTGACCTTTGTCGCAAGCTGAGAATTCACCGGCCGAATTCTATGGGCGTGCCTCATACCCGCTTGCGAACTTTGATATTGATAGCAAACAACTCCTCATAATCACATCCGTCTATGACGGGCCCCTGCTATTAATCTATGTCTAAAACGAAAATGAACTCAAAAGACCAAAAATACAGCACGAGGCACCCAACAAAGTAGTGGACCTCTCGTCCTTGGGGGAACCCGAGCCTCTCCTCGTGCCTCTTCATTCGCCTCCAGAACCTGTATTTCTTTTGAACTGCCCCACCTCTCAAGTTCAGGATCGTTCGAGAACTGAACCGTATATCAAACACTTCAATTAAAACTTAAACTACGTTGTACAACAGAGTTTCTAATACATACATACGCACAAGGAGAAAAAAAGGGAGGGAGCGAGTCCTACATCAAGCTCTATCACGTACATACATACAGACAATCCGCACTCAAACAAAGGATGAAAAAGTAGAAAGAGAAAAAAACCTGGAGAAAGAAGGATAGACAGAAAGAACGAAAATTGAATGCAAAAAGGAAAATGAAGGCGCACTCGAGCGGGCGACGTCGAGTGGGAGGGGGGAACCTGCCAGCTATCAAAAGAGAGAGGGAAGAGGAAGGGATCGAACAACACAAAGAGGGAAAAAATGCCTAATAATACAAATAATGATGAACCATACGCCTGAACGTCAATCCGAGTCGAGATAAATAACTAATAAAAAAGGGAAAGGAGTGACGAAGGCGGCCGGAAAGAACTCGAAGAGGGGGAATAGTAAAATTGGCCCAGAATTACATTTAGATGGGAGGATTGGCGTAGTGGGAATAAAAAGAATCGCAATGGAATATAAGGTGTCTTCGGTTGAACGTCATGGAAAAGAGTGGGAAGAGAACGTGAGTGTTGAATGTAAAATCGTCAGAACGAGTCATGGAAACGAGCGCGAGATTCCTCGGGAAAGAAAAGAGAGAATGAATGTTAACTAATGAACGAACGATAAAATTATGGGTGCTTCCGTGTAAGAGTTTTCAAGTTCTTCGGGTGAGATGTACCAGAGTAAAAATAGCGAAGCAAGAGCACATATGGCGAAGAGCCAGGGTATTGTACTGCGTTGGCGACGTCAGTCTCTCGTCGATACCGTCGAGAAATAGAAATAGAAGACGTACCAAGAATTCAACTTCAACGTTGACTGCAGCCTTCACTCGCAGCTTTCTCTTTCTCATCCAACTTCATCAACAGCTGTTGCGCGACCAGCGCCTCCTCGCACAGAAAATCAACATCCTCGCAGAATTCCCTCCCAGGAAGCTCCCGACAAGACGATTCGCTTCCACCACTTCCTCCGCTCCGGCTGCTCTCAGCCTTGCAAGACCTGTCCTTCGACTTCCCCTTCTTCTCCCCGCGACGCTTCGACTTCACAGGCGTCTTTGTCGGTGTAGGCGCTGGACTCCTCGGGTACTGGTAATATCTTGCTGAAGATGGCGTGCTCGGCGCTGAGGACGAAGACGAGGCTGGGCTAGGCAACTTCCCCCACGCACTCATCTTACCGCCCTTGTTCCTCCCCAAAGACGCGGGCAAAGAGCCCAAGTCGTCGGCGTCAGGCTCAAACAGGTCATCCTCCCGATACCCAGTTCGGCTCTCCCTCCCGCCCTTCACCTGAGAAACGATCCGCACCTTCCCCTCATGCATGAAGTTCGGACACGCGAAAGGATCCCTCAGGTCCATGAAGTCGCCGTCGTCGACATTCTCCGCAGTCTCCGTCAAACTGTAGGTCGACCCATTCCGGCTCCCCTTGCCTATCTCCGATGCCCTCCTCGACAACGTAGGAAACTTGAAGCCACCTCCAATGCCAAGACCTAGTCCAAGGCTGCTCTGCGAATTCGAAGACCGAAGAGGGTACTTCGTCTTCCCATTACTCCCTCCAAGGCCATTGCGAATCCCTTCGAAACTTTGAGCCAAACTTTCGCTGATCGACTCATGCTTTGATGGGAGAGTCCTGGCTTTGCCTTTTCGGAGGTTCGCGAGGATTGCAGAAGGCGAAGGAGGACGAGGACGACTCTTTGAGCTGGTCGAATCGCGCTTCCGAACGTACGATCCAAGGAAGGGAGTAAAGCCAAGGCCAGGGGTGGGAGCACGGGTTGGAGTGGGGGTAGGTGAAGTCGATCGAGGTGGCATTTGTGTCGAGGAGGAACCAAATGATGTTCGGTCTGGGTCTCGGCCCAATCTCTCTGACGATGAAGGACTATGCTCGTCGTAGAATGGGATCGTCCTGCTGTTCAATGCTGAGCGGAATGATCTAGAAGACTGTGGGGATGGGGTGGGTGAAGTAGGTACATCTGGGGATGAGGAACGTTCTGTAAAAGCAGTTGTGGTGGGAGTTGAGCGCGGCGTAGGGTACGGGTTCGAAAATTTGGAAGGAGGGATGTCGATCGGTGCAGGAGGAGATGAAAGAACCGGAGAGGCTGGAGCGGTCGAGGAAGAAGAGTTCTCCACGGCTCGATCGGTAAGATTAGTGTCGGAATGGGTGTGCTGAGAAATAGCAGGGTTAGAAAAGGATAGGAAATGAGACGTAGATCCTCACCTGAGCAGAGTAGTATTGACGAGGTTGGAACGGGAACGGATGACCAACATCCAAGGGGTCCATCTGAGGCTGCCGATCCTGCTTGCCATTCGAGGTCGGACCATTGGTATAGATGTATGCGTACCCAGGCTCCCCGTCATCATCTTCATCAAGCTTGGAGTCGCGAGCGGTCAACCGAGGCACTGACACATCCAAGGGTGGTTCGAAAGACATCAACATCGAATCGAAAGGGACCTTCCTGGCCAATGGGCACGCAAATGAAGACGAGTACGATGCTGAAGAGCTATGACGAGAGAGTGGTTCCTTGGGCAAGCTCTTACGTCCATAGTCGCTGCCGTCTTTTGATGCATATAACCCATTGTCGACGGCGGTCACTCCTGAAATGACCACTTGAGTGTTGCCCGTATTAATAGCGACATCTGCGAAGCGGCCCTTGAAGGAGAGCTTCCTGGAAGCTTTCTCCAAAGCTGAAGGTGCTCGTGCAGTCGGTCGTTTCTTGGTTGGGCAGAGGGGGAGTGAAGTGGTGGGAGGTGTGGAAAGCGAGACAGTGATGGCGTTCATTCTAGACAGATCTACAGCTGGTGGGAGGATTGGACGGTCGGTGGTAGATTGACTGATGGGACCAGCGCGCAGATAAGCGTTATATGCATGGACTGGAATTCGTTCATAAGATTTGAATGATCAAAACAGGATAAAGTGGTTTTTTGACGTACGCAGAAAAGCCGCCATGATACCAGTAATGCAAAGTACCATAAAGGCAGTCCGTAGAACGTGGAGGATCGCATACGCTGATGCGCTCGCGTCTGAACCGAGTGACGACGACACTCCGACCTTGACGGCGGCGATTTCCAGAAGGAATGCCAGAAAAGCGGCCAATTGTGAGGCTATCAGGAAAACGAGTAGACTCTTGGATCGACTCGAGGCTATCCGGCTTCCCAAGCCCTCGTCACCGGGATTTGAACGAGTGCCCGATTCCAGCGTATTCGCGTTGGCATTGCCAATATTTCTCGGGCGAGGACTTTGGTAATGGTTAACGGCAGTGAGGTCAGAGATTGAGGATTTCGGAGTCAAAACCTTCTCCTGGTGGTGCGACGATGCAGAGGGTCCTGAGCTCGATGAGCCCGGAAGAACGCTGCTTTGGACCGACAGTCGCGTCCCGCTAAAAGAAGGCGTGCGAATTTCGGTCATGGGCGACGATGTTTGCGCGATGTTTGGACTCTGTTTGGATGTGTGGACGCGTAGGGCGTAAAGGAGGACGGGGAGGGTGGAGGCAATAAATAGCAGGCAAAGAACGGGTGCGATAAAGGGAGAGACTCGTCCCTGAAAGATGGGCGGATAAATTAAAGAGACTATGGTGGCTAAATTAAAGAAAAAGCGTAATCAGCTCGTTAGTCTTTAGCCTTTCGGTGCGGACATAGGGCGCGAACTGACCGCAGACGAGTTCGATTACGAGTGCGAGGGCCCAGTAGACCCTCAGTCCATTAGCGGTAGATTCATTTGCGAGGTAAAGTACTGAGCCTCCAACTTTTCCAGAACAGGTTACCGTCGTCAGCATGCCAAATAGTGTACAGAGTCATCGGATACGACTTACGTTCCAAGAAAACCAAAGCTTCAACGGTCACTTCTGCTCTTCCCCTTCTTCCCAGGCTACTACTCTCTCTCGCTGTCCCTAGCGCGGTGCTAAGACCCAAAGCACCCGCTAGCGCACATAGCACCGCCAAACTGCCAATGGCGAGGTAAGCACCGAGGACCTTGATCCTGAGGCGCCTTCGGTTCCGCGACTCTATCTGGGCGTGTGCCGGTGGATGGGATACTGCCAAGACAAGAAGAACGAGAGCAAACAGAGGAGCCAAAAATGCCAACGCTGCACATATTGCACGAAGAACGTTCGGGGCGTTGTCGGGGGCCATCTTCGACAGCGACGGGCGTCGACGACGACGGCGAGGCGAGGGTTGAGCAAAGGAGTGGAAGCGGAGGGAGGCCAGAAAAGCGGGAAAAGCTTCGAGCGCCAATATAAATAATTCGTATTCCGTATCCGTACTGTCAGAGATAAACGCCATTCTCCGAGGAAATTAAAATCCCACTATCCCCCCCTCGCTCGGTGCCAAATCAGGCAATCCTCCCTCCCGATCTGGGAGATCGGGTCTGTCCCAGATCTGGTGACGTCTTCTTCTGAGATCAGGGCCCAGCGACAAACGGGCGCAGATCACGCGTTTTTCTGGCAACAATCGTCCGTACGTCCCCCGGGAGCAGGTCTATTGCCGTTTCGTCTCTCGAGGGCCGCCTTCTAAGTCGCTCAGGCGGCGCATGCTAGTCCGGCGTCATTTTCATCGTATCAAATATGGAATGGTCAACATACCGAAAATCCCAGTGAAGTGCGGTTTTCTTCCGTCGTGAACAAGTCCATTAATGATTTCCCGGCAAATGAATGAACATTGCGCTCAACGTCGCACGGTCGACAGATGCGCCGCCCCGGACGTCGCTACTGCGCTCGCTGCCTCGAGGTGTTTTCCTGACACCTTTTAGGGCTGGTGATCCCAATCTTGACAGCGAACCCACGTAACCAGGCTCCAAATTCAGGCATCGTTGATGTTGCGCCGGTACTAGGATACAAAGTAGCAACAGCTGTCCAAAACCAGCCAGTTACATCCATTAACGCGCATGGCACTGGCCACTACATCATTTTACACGGTATGGCTCTACCATCGCTCAGCGCTCTGGTCCAAATCTATCTTTGGATGGTCTAGAGCTAGCCTGAAGACGCTCCCGAGATGGTCATCACGTATCAACATCGACACCAGCACCGAATAGTACCTGCCTCCCCCGGACCCGTCTCACATGGAAACTGGTACCTCCCAGTTACAGAGAGGGGAACGGATAGGATCTTCCCTTCGTCGTCCGGTTGTGCATCTGCGCTGGATAGCAACCGGGGACCCAGCACCGGCGAACTCCAGACCAAGGCCGGGAGTCATAGCGTCTAATAAATGAAAGGTTAAAATCGGCTAGTAACCACGAACCATTTCTACCTAGGACATGTACACTCACTGTCTATGTCCTTCACCAGCCACAATAGTGCCACTGTGTGCGTTGGCTTCACACCGGTCATTCATCGTCCAACATCTACCAACCGCCGCCGCCTTGCTTTGTCTCATCTCAATTTGAACGTTAGGCATGATCGTCCCCGGATCCGGCTATCCTCAGTAGAGCTTCTCGAATTTCGTGTGAATGACAAAGTAGCTGTCACATTCCGTCCGGTCCCATCCAACGAGCACGATTTACGCCTTCAGGTTGGTAGCAATCTCCCAATGAAATTTTCAGTCGGCACGTACAGTCGAGCAAGTCAGCAGATGCGAATAGTATACGTACGACTGCCGCGAAGAGTCGAGCCCTCTCTCTCTAACACACTCCGGGGAACCCCATATTTCGAAGCCACCCGCTAAATACGCGAAGTTAGAGCTACAGATTCAATCGAAACCATTAGTAGCATGTGGACCTAAGCCAAGAACTCCAAACCCTAGCTTCGTATGCCGTTACCCACATATTTATACAGCCTTCTCAGTCTTCTCTTGTGTCGACAGGTCCAAGATGAAGCTTTGAAGTCAGGGCGCCAAGTCAGGCCACTAGCGTGAGCAGCAGAACGCACCCCGTAAAATTGCATGAACTTACAATTGGTCTTGATTGGCGAACGTGTATCGGTATTGAAGAAGTGATGCATTGAAGAACCCAGTCATGTATATTACGCCTTTCCGTCCTCGTCCCCGTCTGAACGATAAGTAAGATGAAAGTCTTCTTCGAACATAGGCTGCTTACGACCGAGAATCGTATGATTAGAGGCATCCCTCACCCAGTACATATCTGCATGCATCTTCTCCTCCCGCACCAAGATAAAGAATGCACATACATAAACTTTCATCAAAGGTCTCGAATTCGATCTCGTCATGAAAGGATTGACCTTCTGAGAATCAAGGACGTGCGTACAAGTATGGTGTGATATTGCTTTGCGTACCGAAAATCATCCACTCCGATGAGGTAAAGCGGCCTGAGTGGAACCCTGCTCAAGTTTTTGAAGGATAAGGCGCGTATATACAACCTTGTGGTGAGATTAATCTGTACCAGCCCACTGGTTTTCGAAGTACGAGTACAAGAGGCTGACTGACCTTCTTCAACGGAAAAGAACCATAAAATGCTCGCACATAATAGAAAAAGAGGGCCGTGTTCGACTGTCTCCTCTATATTTTTGTGTTCTGTGTCAAACGCAAAGTCGCTGTGAGTGTCAGTTGCAAGTGACAAAGGCCCAAGCCGAACGAACCATCTCACTTACCCTTCACTTATCCCGCGACGACATCGCTCAGATGACTAAGGCTCCAGTAAACAACCCTCAGTTCATTTATTTCATCAAAGAAGAGTTCGAATTCGAACCAAAGAACCCCGTCATAGTGCCCTCGAAGGAGAGTGAAGAAGGGGATGAAGAAGACAGAGAGACCAACCGACGCGCATCTTTGTCGTTGAATTCAACATTCGCGTACGGAGGCCCCCATCCCGTCACCGGAAGCGGATCCTAACTGCTTGTCGTCATCGCTGTCATCTGGTTGCTGAGCTTGGAAAACTGGATAAAAATAAATGATTGAAATCGCATTACCTATTGGGCTACTTCATGTTAGAATTTGCCTGTGAGCGAAACACATGCGTTGAAAAGTGAATATACGCTCACCGGAAGAATCTGGGATACCACGCTAAACACTGAAAGGAGAACGATCGCATGGATGCATCACAGATGTACCGCAGATGCAATGAAACAGGAAACGCCAACACCCGTTCAGCGAAGATCTCCGGCGAGGATGGAAACGCTTCATCGTCTACTCGTCTACTCGGAATCCTGATCAACAAGCCGCTTTCAGCCCTCTTAGTACCGAAACAGGGAAATTCGTTCATATGCACCAGCACCCTTGACCCCGCTGCGCAGGTGTACAAAACCAGACCAAAGGTAGTGAAAGTCGAACTCGATCTTCCGACCTCCNAAAAAAACGCTTGAGCGGCTGAGCAATCGACGGACAGAAGCAGAGTAGTATATCGACCAGTGCACCATCGAATCGAGATCCGACGCTGATCAGAGCCAAAACCCGGATACAGCTGTAGTAGTACCGGAGCGCTGGAGAGCCGTCAATTGCCAGGTGCGAGAGCTTGCAGCGATACGAGTGAGCCGTCACTGACAGAGAGCAGAAATTGGGCTTGCATAGCAACCGTCCGTCCAAAAAGCTGCCATCAGACAACGAAGCGCGCAGTGTTTAATTAAAATCCCCTTTTTCGCGGAGATATACCGTAACCAAGGACAGCGAGACCATGAGGGCTGTGACGGGTGAGTGAGTTTGAACAAGCATGGATGAATCTGGATGATAATCTTGGCGGAGTTGGTGATGATGTCGAGGCCATATGATGCACGATGACGAGGAAAGCTGTCAAATGTTCGTCCGAATGAAGTTGAGCGTTGAGCGCTGATAACAACAACAATACCACCACTCGAAAGTCCAACAAGACAGGCGTGTTTAGTGAGGGTTCTTGACATATCGGTTTGACTCACTGAAGCTTGACTACTGCGCCGTTCTCCATCCGTCGGTGCTACAGTATCGGGATCAGTACCGGCGTCGAGGGACAATGAAGGCAAACACACCCAACTGATCTCGGAGAGAACGTAAGGCAAGGTTAATTACTTTTCGGAAGTCGGATGTTTGTTTCCGTTCATTCATAACACAGAAAAGTAAGTCTTCCTTGTGGGGCTATCAACCTCCTCCGGTGTGCCTTGGAGCTATGGCGCAGGAATGAAACAGGATCATTCCAAAGCTTGGGCTGCTCAACCTCTCTGGGCTTCAGTGACGAACGTACGAGGCTCGGTGGGACTGGGAGGAAGACTTCATGTCAGCGCTGTTTGAGGAAAGAATGAATCCGTGGAAAGCAGCAAGTTTCCCAGGCAAACGACGTGACATGTACTTGCAATGTTGGTAGACTTTTCGGCTACTAAGAGCTTGACAGTCCGGTCATCTGAGTCCTTATCCCTGCTTAGCCCCTCTTCGAGGAAGTGTGGGGAGCTTGGAGGACGACAATTTTTGGCACCCTCCTGAGCTTTGGAACGACACCGCCGAAGTTCTGAGAATCAATAATTGGACAGCAGTCGGTCAGAAGATAATGTCATTGACACGCACCGCAATTAGCTTAGCGTCGACATCAACTGCCTCTGAACGCTTCGTATCATACCAAAAGATCCGACTAAACCCCTCTACGTAGCTGATAACCTGCGGACCCCTTCGAGGGAGCTAAAAGAAACACTTTCGCGGTAGCCCTGGGAGGGTGCTGGATGCTCTCTATCGATTGGAGCTCGATGAGAACAAAGGAGAAACTATCGGACATTGCTCCTGCCCTTAGTTCAATAGGATATAGGAGCCGCATTAGAAGAGGACAAAGCACAGGAGTATTCAAGTACTAAATCCGCAGTGGCGTACCGCGGGCAGTGCGCTAGCAAATGCCATTGAAGTGAGCTGAAATCGAGGCAAGAGCTTCCAGAGGGGCGGCTTCAATAGTCTGACGACGTTCTTCTCGAGGAACAAATGAAAATGTAGCCCTCCGGCAGTCTCGAGCCCGTTGACGGTGAGATCGACGTAACCCATTAGGGAGTAAATCTGATCGTGTGCACGAAGCTGCGGGGACACTCATTAATCAGCGAAATTAGTGCAAGTGGCCATGAGAAACAGAGAGGAACCCGAGACCTGGTCAATACGGTCGCCAGCACATCCTCACACCGCACTCCCGGAGAACCACACCGAGTGCTGAATAATTAGCTTGCGAGGGTCACTCCCGCGTCCGAGAAAACAGACGTTGAGGAACTTACGACCGTCGCCATCCGAATGGATCGCACATGAATCCGATTCCGGAGGCGGAACCCAAGGAATGGAAAACGAACGGCACAATGCCTCGCCAATGAATCCTTTTCTATCCGTCTTCTAGCGCCAAGGGGGTCGGGAGCGAAGAGTTCCGGTAAGTACTCGGACTTCGGGAACTGCGAATGCGAAGTACTCACCACAGCCCGAGCTCCCTAGATTGCTTAGCGGGATCATGAGTAGCGGTCCCAAATCCTGTGCGTCGCCCACTTGGAGAGTTTCACTGGTAAGCTTAATTGCATCACGTAGGGCTTTGATGGAGGTCCTGGTTTTTGCTTCTGAGAAGCCAGTCAACGGAAGGATATCATTCTCCTTGATGATCCACCTTCGAAATTGCAATGAGGCGGCGGCGCGCAGGAGCAGTCCACGCTACGCCAAAAGTAAGAGCTGTCTATATCAAACTCTTCTTCGGGGGCGTTGTCGTCGATCAGAAGAACGGGATAGTCCTGTGTTTACTGTGGGACATCATTGACGGTCTGAGAGTCAGGTCAGAACCGCGGTCGGTCTAGCTCACAGACATTCACTGAAGTTATAATTGACTAGAAGTTCCTCCTGCTATGGTTTGACGGCAGCATCAGCACCGTGAATATGCCTCAGAGAGTATTCAGTTCACCAAATTGATAATTACCAACGGTTTCCACATGTTAGAGGCCATGAGAACCTTCTCAAGACCAAATGAAGCCCCCAGTTGTCCTTGGTGTACTTCGAACAGAACCTCGAACCCAGGAGTGGCATGTTGAGACAATCATAGCAGTAAGAGAGCTTTGAAAGTGAAAGAGGGAGGAGAGGAGTGTTCTTCCGCTGTCCACCAAAAACGCCACTCGACCCACCCTGAACAAATCACACAGGTTTTCCGCATGACGCAATGCGTCATACTTGATAGTGGGGCGCTTGCTTAACCCAAGTTTTTTCTGTTGACTGTTGATATGAGTGTTAGCACGTCAGGTTCGAATTCTAGTTAAAAAAATAAACCCCAAAATACATAGCCATTAAGATTTACGCCATGAATATTGAAATTCAAAAGATGCNAAGTTGACTATGTTCATTCAGGCAAATCATTCTGAAGATCTTCTTGTTGGAACCACATAATACATTTGACAATGTCTTGGCTTTCCTTAATCGTGCATGGCGAGAACCATGGTCCTATCGAATTTTGCTCTTATACTTCGACCAAATTCTAGTTGACTGACACCGGCGCTGTTGGCCGCGATACGGGTAAAAGGCATGCCATTGGTAGATTCGTTGCCTCAATGGGCTCGGAAGGGGTCTCGGAGATGGTGGATCGTTGGGTTGTTCGTGCTCGTGGCACTCGTATATGTTGTGCAAACCACGCAGTACGTCCAGGGACTGGCTGGGCGGGTTGTGCAGTCTCCTTTGGTTTCCAACGTCGAAGCTTGCAACAAACCACCGGCGCAATCCAGCCTTGGGGTAGAAGACTCCCCGTGGCTGTCGCCGTCGAACAGCCTGAATCACCCAAACCCGACAACGTTTGCTCGAGGTGCGCTGGGCCTTTTCTCATGATCAGGAGACATTTGCCCAACAGGAATAAATTGGGTCGCGACATACAGACAACCTAAAAACGGATAGCTACTACATTACAGCGTTTGCGGGGCTGGCTTTAGTACGTCCTCAGAATACGAGTTCCACTCACTCGACTAAATTAACCTACCAGCGAATGAATTCATCAACTATGTGTGTGTGCCTCTACCTCGTGTATCCCACCCGACTGACGCAGTTGCAGATGCACATGATCTATCTTGGTGTTATGACTGGGAGGATACCCATCGTCCCCCCCATCATACCTGTCGCCCATATCAGTGAGTAGAGCCCGTTCATACTGACTCCCCAACTTCATTGATTGTCGTTCTCTTCCAAGCCTATAATGCTGGACTACTACGCTTTGGTAGTGTTTTCAACCTCACCACTCTCCGCAGCGCCCTCCGCCGTCCTGTCCTCGAATGGTCTGACGTCAAAACTTTCGACATCAACGGCACATTCACCGAAGAAATGGACCACAACAAACCCACTGACCCCAACATCGAGTATTTTGGCTGCTGGTCAGTGGTATCGCGCCAGTCCGACGGCCCGGGACTTGTTCAAGGTATCGAGAACACGCTGAAGATCGACATGTCGTTCACCCGGGTGCCCGAATTCACGTATTTCCTAAACGACAGGAACAACCCTTTCACGACGTTCTCTGCTCTATCCGCGCTCATCGTCCCGAAATATGGATGGTTCAATGATGGGCCTCAGAAAGATAAGTGGCCGCCCACGATGAGGCCGTCGCGATTAGGGAAAACGCTCCACCCGGACGAGCAACTCGCCTGCTTTGATTTCATGTACTACGTGACGAGTGGAGTACAGGAGATGGAGTTTGAAAAGAGGTGGTCGCATACGTGGCATACGGTCGGGAAACACCTCAGGTTCACGGAACCTCTCGTGGATCTTGCACGGGAGTATATTCGTCGAGTGATGAAAGTTGAAGAGGTTCCACAGGTGTGTTCATCAATTCTATTCTTTCCCCTGGCGTGGAGAGTCTAATTGAATTGGCAACGCTTAGATGATTACTGTCCACATACGGAGAGGCGACTTCAAATTTCCATGTGAAGAGGGAGAAACACCTCCCTGCTATATTCCACTCGCCAAATACCGCGATGCTGTGCTCAAAATGCAGGCCCAGCTTTTGAAAGATCACAACATCAACGCCTCTCGTGTTCTCGTTGCTTCGGGTAAGCAGATTCTCGCTTTCGCTTCCTGTCTTTCCAGTCATCTTAGCCACCGCATATTTTATGATCCAGACGAAACCGCCCCTGCATTCTGGCAACAAATAACAGAGTACGGCTGGGACTATTTCAACCACACAGCCGAACGTACTGTAGAGCGGCACGGCGAGTGGTACCCTTTGCTGATCGACAAGATTACGCTGAGCATGGGTGCTGGGTTTGTTGGAACGATTGCGTCCACGTTTAGCTTTTTGAATGCTTGGAGGGTGGAGGATTGGAACGGGGGGCTTTCGTATATGGCTACTCCTTGGTAACAATGCTTAGCTTATTTCCGCCCCAAAACCTTAAGCCATGGGTGAACGCCAGAGTACTCGCCGTCTGAGTGGATACCGTCACCAGCGAAGAGTCTAGCTTTCCGCATATCTCACTCAACGATGTAACCTCGCCGATTATACGTCAAGTATCATGATCTATATTGTATATTGTACATTCCTCGGAACAATGTAATGTAGCCTTACTTGTCCTCACCAGCTTTGGGGTTGTTACCGAACAGTCAACTCGAATGCAAGCGCCACATTCACGCTACTATCCAAGGACCCCTTTGCCTCCATACTGCCTCCTAGGTACGACTAAGTTGGAGAGGAAGGCGGAGACAATTGATTTGCCTCTTCCTTCAACTTTGCGATATCGGCGAGATCTTCTTCTTGCCCTGTCGCCTCAAAGCGCATTTGGAGGAGAGAAGCCAAGAGACCGAGCCATTCAACCCGATCCTTGTGCCCAACACCATGATAATAAGCCAAAAGCTCCCGGCAATGATCTATTGCTTCCTGGAGGTGGGAGAGTTCACGATGTTCGTCGTACATGGCTTCGAGCGATATGACAAGACTGCCAAGTGGGCCTGGGCGGCCTGGATGAGGTGATGGTAGAAGTGCCAGTGCTTCACGAAGGCGGGGAACGGCTTCGTCAAGGTCGGCCACGGATTCCGTATGGAAATAACGATACATGAGTGCCTCGCCGAGGTTGTTAAGTGTCTGCGCATGAGAGCAATTTGAGTGGGACGATGGCCCCAGTTTGAGCGCTTCGCGACACAGTAGAATAGCTTCCTCAAGGTCAGCTATAGCTCCTGTGCGCTGATAGCGATAAAGGAGTGTTGTGGCCAGATTTTCGAGTGAATGCGAGCGACCTGGATGAGGTGGTGGTCTGAGCTTGAGAGCTTCACGATGCAAGGAAATGACTTCCTCAAGGTCAGCTATTGTTCTTGTGAGCTTGTAGCGATCCAGAAGCGCATTGGAAAGATTGTAAAGCGATGCTGGGCGACCTGGATGAGGCGGTGGAAGAATTTCGAGCGGTTCACGATACAGCAAAATGGCCTCCTCAAGATCGGCGATATTCCCTGTGCGGTCATAACGGTCCTGCAGTGCACGACCGAGGTCGTAGAGGGGAAATGTGCGACCCGGATGAGGTGATGGGAAAAGTTCCAGTGCTTCACGGCACAGCGAAATGACCTCCTCATGGTCGGTCATGTTTCTCTTGCAGGAATAACGGACCAGCAACACGTGGCAGAGATTATTGAGCGCCAGTGAACGATCTGGATGGGGCGGCGGTCGGAGTTCGAGGGCTTCCTGAGACAGCGAAATGGCCTCGTTGAGGTCGCCTATGATTCTCGTGCGACGATAACGATCCAGGAGTGCATTGCTGAGATTGCTGAGTGACGAGAAGCGATCTCGATGAGGTGCCGGTCGAAGTGAAAGCGCTTGTCGAAGGAGGGATATAGCTTCCTCAAGGTTACTCATGGTCCCATTGTGTCGATAACAATCCAGAAGTGCACCGCCGAGATTGGAGAGTGACCATGAGAGGGCTGGATGGGGCGATGATTCAGGTCGGAGACCTTCGCGGTAGAGTACAATGGCCTCCTTGAGTTCCGCAAGAGACCCCGTGTGTATGGCCCGACTCCACGTTGCGTTGGCCAATGCAAGGATCAGCGCTGGAGTTCCTGGACAGAGTCCGAGTGCCTCACGACACAACTGGACGGTAGAATTCGACTCCGACAACTCGAAAAGGCCTTCCCCACGGTTCAGATGAGCCGTTGAGTATCCAAGGGCGTAATCAACAGCTGATGTACGGCCTTCGAATCCATGGAACGAGCCCGGGTTTCGTCGACAAAGCTTGAGTTTGCACTCGAGACAACGAAGGAAGAGGCGAACATGATGGGATGGCTGCGCAAAGAAACGGATCGACCGACTTTGGGTGGTCAGAAAGTCACGGAGGGAAGTATGGCAGAGTGTAACAGGCATGTCATCGGTTCCTGGTACCTGGGTAATTGCCTGTAAATTTACGAGGACGTTAATTACTTCGTAGGTGTCGATTCCAAGGAGCTCCGCAATTCCTGATGTCGGGAGTGGTGCTTCCAGCAAAGCGATGGTTGAAATAATGTGAGGGAAATGGGGAAGATGCTCAGAGCGTGCCAATGTTTGAGCGTAGAGCCCATCGAGGCCGGGGTTCATTTGAAGGGCCAGGGGAAGGCGATGCACGGGTGTAGTTGGGAGACCGTCTACGGAGGTGGATCCCATTATGAATTTGAACACTGCCGATGCAAAGATGAACGATCCCCCGATGTGTTCGACTAGCTTCCGCTTGTCGCTAGGTGTGGGCCATTCGCCGTGCTGCTGAATGTATGCTTGGACGACCGGGTCCCGCCTACATCCGTCCTCGAAAAGGACTTGCAGGAACGTGGCGATGTCGTCATTGGTGCAATGATCCACGAGGTTGTCCAGCTGGACCTCAGGAACATTCAGCCGGGATTGTATGTGCTGTTCCACTCTGCTCGTGATAAAAACGCGGAGGGGTATGAGGGGGTTTTCGTTGAAGAAAAGGAGCATACTGTCGATAAGCTCTTGAACTTCGTGTTTATTGTCGCACTCGTCCAGTCCATCGAGTACGATGAGAAGTGGGCCTCGCGCTAACGCTTTGACCTTTGACCCTCCATGAAGGGCCGCTTTGAATGGGGCATAGACCAAGCGCTGCACTCGAGCCCCGATGGGGAAGCCAGCTTCGCATGGACTCAGCAAATCTGGATTAGAGGTCACGGCTGCGCGTATGAGGGGCTCCGTCTCGGGAATGACTGCCGTCATTTGACTTGCTAGAGTTGCAGCAAGCCTCCATATCTTGCTCCTGTCACCAGCATTCCGGAAGAAGAAAAAGCTGATGACAGGCCTACCCTCTCGCTCAGACTTGTCACAGACCTCCTGGGATATGGCGGACTTCCCACTCCCAGCATATCCATGCGTCCAGCGTATATGAGGTTCCATTTGCGTCGTGACATTACTGCTTGCCCAGGTGTTCACGTTCCTGACTACCTCCAACCTCGTTCCAGGAAGGCAAGCAGAATCGGGAGGCGACTGCTTCCGATCTCGAGTATGGGAGGCATCCGTAATGGGCCGAAGGAGCTGAAACAGACCTAAAATATGGTCAGTCCAGCTCAAAGAGCGGGGAAAAGGTAGTTGGGAGTCGAGATGCTCACTCATCTGGTCGGCGTTAACGTTAACTTGGGCATGGGCAGCATGAATACGGAGCCCTCCTTCAACCTGATATGCGTTTAATTGTTCGATTCGAGTATCCCGCGACCTTTCGAAGAAGTTCATCGCAAGATCTAATGCAAGTATGTTAGTTGGAGAAAATTGCTCGTTGACCTGGTCAGGCGGCATCGATATCGGGCAGCTGCACTTACTCTTTCTCTATGTGATGCAAGCTTATGCGCCGTCTGCCTAGAATGTGAGAGACGTCAGGGTACGTAGATTATCTGAAATGTGACCGGTGGGGACAAGGAGGAGGGGAAGGGCGGGGAACATGCGCAGTCGATCTTGGGCGACTGGTGACTCCATCTCCTGGGAATGCCTTCCCGTAAATGATATGCTGTGCCATCCAAAGAAAATCTTTGTCTTGCTACCCTTGCATTGGTGTATGTAGGAGATAAAAAGCTCACCAGTTGGACATGAACGCTCGTTTTGTGTGCACGGTCGGGTCGGAATCTAAGATCTGCATCTTCCTTGAGACGAGCCGAGTGGTCGCCGAGGGTACACTCCTTCGCACATCCGGGTGATATGAGTTAGATCCGCTGTGCACCTTTTCGCCGATTACCCGACGCGTGTCCCTCTTGCCTTGGTCAAAGACCACATTCCTCCTTGTAACCGGCACAGGGAACGGCATGAGGGCCTGCCATCATTCCAGTGATAGGTCCGTCCAGGCTCCGCCATGTTACCTCTCGGTATCACCCGTTGCCAGTCGCGTTGAATTTCCTCTCCGTTATCGCAGCATAGACCCGCAGATGTCTTCGGCTCTGGCTAGGAGATGTTTGGGTGGGATGGAAGTAGTAATGACGCGAGTATAAGGTGAGATGGAGAGGCAGACAAAGGGACGGCAAAAACCATGCAAAATGCCTCGGCTCTTGCCGCGCGCAGCATCCCCACTCGCCACAGGTCAGACTCAGGAAAGCCGAGTTTGGTGGACAATGGTCTCATGAGAACGTGGACGGTCTCTTTTTATCACTCACCCTCAGACGCCTGACAACGACGAGAGACTGGAGAGGCGATAATCATTCCCACTGGCAGGAGAATGAAGATGGCCCGGCGACCGGTGCTTTGTTCGACATCGCAACGGGCTTGAAGGCGAATAAACTGCACATACTTGCAGACATCACGCCTTTTAACATCAGGGCTGGCATAGTCGGGGTTTCAGGCGACTTTCACCTCCTTATCGACGAAGTTCATCAGAGAGTCGGACACAAACTCAGCAGCTGTTCTGGGCTGCGGGTGGTTTTAACTTTGACTGATGTACGAAACCGATCTTGGGATATTATCTTTGCACTATTTGCACGAGAACCTCAAATTCTTCTTCCGCTCGGCAAAAGGGTGTTCAAACTTCAAAGAGAGCTCGAAAGACACACCCGATAGTCGAGCGCACCCTAACGTGCGATTACACCTCCACCTTTTCACTCATGGACCCGTTCCTGCCTCTCTAACTTCCCAATTGTCGTTCGACCCAGATATACCTACCACACTGGAGAGGTTAGAAGAAAGATGGCTCGTTGAAGGGGGGAGGCTGAGTTTGAAGCATGACGATGACGATGACGATGACGATGAAAACCTCATGACCAATTGCAAACAACTGTATCCTTACTTCTTTTACTAAAAAAGAAGAATTATGGGATGGGAATGAATGCCGTTGAAGCAAGAAGGCATCATGCATCGATCAGAAAAAAGTCGCACAGCGATTCTGAGAGCGTACTCCCAAGCCTGTCTGATTCCTCTCCATTACCTGTTGTGTTTCCACCGTCACCATGTGGGGGTCTCTCATCTTTCTCTCGCTTGGAGTTGGATTTGTTTTGTTCGTGAAATCCTTCTATTACAGAAAGCGGAATCCCCGTAATCTGCCCCTACCGCCTGGACCCAAAGGCCTCCCTCTTCTGGGTAACATGTTTCAATTTCCGCAGATTCTTCCATGGGAAGGGTACGCCAAACTCTGCGAAGAATACGGTAACCTGTCCTTACCTGCCAGTGCGACCGAGGCTTACTGACGTTTTCTTCCACAGGTGACATGATTTATCTAAAAGCACCTGGTCAGGGTATCTTAGTCTTGGGTTCCCAACGACATACTGTCGACTTGCTAGACAAGAGAGCCGCGAACTATTCGGATCGCCTTGTCTTCCCTATCACAGAGTTGTAAGCGTATCAAGCTGGTCACTATCGCTCATACCGTCATGTTTCGTCAATCAGAATGGATTTTACTTGGAACCTCGGTCTAATGCCCTACGGAACTAGGTGGAGGCAACACCGCCGTGCTTTTCACCAATACCTCAACAACACCGTTGTGAAACTGTATCACCCAATTATGCATGAAGAGACGAGGGCTTTCCTGCGTAAGGTCAAGTCGCAACCCGATGATATTTATGAGCATGTGCAATTGTACGTTACCCAACCCTCTCAAACACATTCATGAGCTGATCAATCTGCGACTCTGGTGCACATTGAATAATAAGTTTGTTCGGGACGGAGATCATGCGTGTGGCGTATGGTTTTGACGACATTAGCCGAAACGAAACACTTATTCACAATGCTGAAGCACTTATTTTGGGCTTCTTTGAGGCAGTCGTCCCTGGCAGATTTCTCGTGAACATTTCCCCCTCCCTCAGACATGTACCCTCCTGGTTTCCTGGCGCTGGGTTCAAGCGATTTTTCAGCGACCTATCTCATATCAGCTTCGAGACTTTGTATCCACCTTTCGAAGGGGCGAAACATGACATCGTAAGTTGCATATGCTAATATACCTTTGCTATTGACGTCACGAAACACTATTCAGGCGAACGGAAAGAAAGGCAACTACCCTAGCATGGCTGCGAGCCTCATTGATAACCTGCCCGAAGACGGCGATTTAAACCGCGTCGAGCAGGAGAACATAGCACGGAACGTGTGCGGCGTAGCATATGTAGGTAAGTTGATTGTGCTGTGTCGGACCAAAAGATATGATTCAACGGTGTGCCCTCCACAGGTGGAGCTGAGACCACTGTTAGCCTTGCTTTGGCCCTTCTATACGTACTTGCTAGCTATCCGGATGTGCAAGGCAAGGCTCAAGCAGAAATCGATTCCGTTATTGGTCCGGATCGGTTGCCAGTTGTGACTGATATCCGGGACTTGCCGTACGTCCATGCTATAGTCAAGGAGGTCGGCAGATGGTTTACCGTTCTCCCACTTGGTGAGTTTCGGCCTAGCCCCTTTATCCTCTTGGTCGACTTCGTCTCTTAGCACTCTCCGTTAATTCATGTTCCATAGGCGTACCCCACTCCAATTCTGAGGACGACGAGTACGATGGATTTTTCATTCCAAAAGGAACTATCATCTTTCAGAACAACTGGTGAGCTCAATTACGATGCCTTGAAGCGTCTCGAAAAGTGAAATGAAGATATATAGGGCTATGATGCATAACCCAGACGTTTTCGACAAACCTTTCGATTTCATTCCTGAACGTTACCTCAAGGACGGCCAGATAGATCCATCTGTTCCAGATGCTGAGGCTGCTGCTTTTGGACATGGCCGTCGGTACGCCCTGAGAACCCCAAATTGCGTGAACCGATCATGATGCTTACGGGCTTCCTATTTTAGAATCTGTCCAGGGCGTCATTTCAGTAACGACGCACTGTTTTTCATGGCGGCGTCTTTTCTCGCGACTTATACCATCACCGCCCCGGAAAATGAGGAAGGGAACATTGCCCCAATGAAACTTGAGTCGCGGAATCCATCAGTCAAGTAAGGTCTCTTCTTTATCCAGCTCACTGTAGCTGAATTGACTTTTGGCACTCGTGCTTCAAGCAAACCCGCCCCTTTCAAGTGCCAAATTACCTTGAGGCCTGGACGCGAACGCCTTGTCTCGGAGTGAATCAATCAAGGAGGGTAACGAATGCTATGCTCACTGTGCTTTTATGATCGTGTCCAGTGTTTGCCTACGCAACGTTTGTTCCTAGCTGTAATGTATCATCCTAACGCGCGATTGCACTATTACCTCTTCGTTGAGATCACCATCAAATGACAGAGCAGCTAGCTACGTTGGCGGGACCAAATGTCTGCCACATATTTCCCCAAGCGTTCGAGTTCAATCATCGAAAGCAAGAGTTGAAGAAGCAAAGAATAAGACTGTGGCTGGTGCAATGGATCGCACCACAGAATCTTCAGCTAAGCGAGGCTAGTTCAATGTAATACCGAGAGGCTCGAGACGGTGCAGCACTGGCAGAGAGGGATATTTGTATGGCGTTGTGTACTCATGTCGATCAGGCCAAGCCTCGCAAAGTGCCGGTCGCGCACGTCCCAAGTCCAACTGTCCAAGTAACCTATCGTACCGTCCTTTCCTTCGGGTTGTGTTAAATAACGCACAGACACTTTACTCCGCTTGTCGTAAGTGAAATTTTCTCTCGAAGTATAATATATGTATCAACGGTTCTCCTCAGCACAGACAATTATGTGTTTACCGTCCGAGAAACAACTTCGCCAACCGGGATATCTTCCTCAACTTTTGTGATCATGACGATAACTCGGAAGGGATATACGAAGAAGCTCGTCGCCGCATAAAAGAATCCGTAAATGCTCCACGCCATCTTCATATCCTCCACCCGGGTATGGTCGACGAAGAGAACGCAGAGTCATGGGAAACTCGAGACGCGCTTACGGTGGACCCCTATATACCACGCCCAGGTCTTGTGGAATTCATCGAGTCAAGAAGAGACTGGGAGAAGGTTGAAATTGACCTCGACGAATACCCTGACTTTGTCAGGCTCATCTTCCCCTGCCGTGAACATCAAACACTCCTGCCATTGGAGACGTGGAAACAGTTGCGGACTTTGTCGTTGTTCACCGACGCGTACAATACCCCTCCAGACGGCGAGGACCGTGTAGAATGCGGGCCAATATGGATGACGAAGGAAAGCTTTCCAATGCTACGAAATGTTAGGCTTCACCTCAAGGTGTGCAAGCTGGAGGGGTGGACACTTCCGTGGGCTCAGCTCAGAAGCCTCACGCTCGAGATGCTCGAGGATCCGTTCTCCATGTACCTGGGTATCCTGAGCCAGTGCCTCTCTCTGCAAACTTTCCGCCTCCGCGTGGGGGAGGAATATGATAGCACCGACCCCGGAAACGGCACAATGGTCACAGCGCCTTCCCTTCGCCATGTTTCCATTCATGCTAGCCTTTCCCCTTGGTCCGAATTCACCACATCGTTCATGGACAAACTTCAGCTTCCCGCGCTCAGGAGATTCGAAATCACGGATAGTCCCTGGTCCTCCTGTGACGACTCTTTCATCAACTCACTTCATTCGTGCTTCCAGCGATCAAGGTGCCATGTTCGCCACCTGTGCGTGGACGCCGAACGCATGCAGTTGAAGAAGGACACGCTTCGTCGTCTTTTGAAGGCGACGCCGTCTCTCAAGTCTCTTCGACTTGTCGTAGATGCGCCCGATGTGACGGCAAAGTTTGTCATGAGCCTTCGAATGCCTAAACTTGCGGAGGCCATCATAAATTCGGCTGGGAGTTCTGACCGAGACGTCCTCGAGAATTGCTCGAGTCCAGCATTCTCGACATCTTAATTTCCTTCGCCTACTGGTGCCCTTATAGCTTATCTCTATTTCATCAGTTTTTTGAGAATCTTGTCATATCTCACTTAGCTATCTGACCCTGCCGATTGTAGGGTCATTCTTGTGTTCTAAATTCCGTATGGTTATGTTGTATATCACTCGGAAGTTTGAATTGTAGCTTTATTCGACCTCGGCGGCCTCCAGGTCGTTATTGAGTTGTCGTTATTCATATATTCATGGCCTGAGAATTTTTGTTCAAAAATGTATCATCCAACTTGCATCCAACACAGCACCGGGTGCCGACGGTCATCTTCCTACCCATCCTCGCGACGAGATGCAAGATCGCCCTAGCAAGGCAGGCACCTCGGCCGCCGCCCAGTCTCGACGTGCACAAAACGCAGCCAGTAGGGCGGACGATGTTGGTACGTGCTAGGGCCGTTTAACGTTTCCCTTGATCGACTATGGATGCAGAGTTTTCCTTTGAGATCGGCAGCGGTCTTCTGGCTGAAGTCCGTCGGCTGCAGTCCCTTCTTGCCGAGCGTGATAAAACCATTCAAGATCTGAAGGAAGAAAAGGACGACCTGGATAGGACACTGGAGAACCTACGAGGCACACTTCGCCAGCAAGAGCAACAGGCCGGTATGTTAAATTTAGCTCCATGTTTAGCGTCCGGATTCTGAAACCCATCACGATTTCTAGATACGTTGAAGGAAGAGAATTGGAACTTGGAAGTTCTCGTCCAAGATCTCCGCAACACGCATGCCGCCCACCGAGAGAGCAAACTCGAAATCGAGGTCAAGAAACTCAACCGGCACCTCACCTCCATGCAAGACCAATTTGACCAGTTCAAGAACGAGGCTGAGATYCTGCAAACCCATCTCSAAGAGTTTTCAGCTAATCGCGAAACCGATATTGCCCAAGTCAAGAGAGTCGTGTAGCAGTGTGTAAATGGTTTCCCGTTGGTTAGTCTGATATATTTTCCTGGATCTCGAAGTTCGGCGGACGATGCTCCAAGGGGAAAAAAAGCTGTAAGACGACTCAGGAAACCCGCCGTCCGACGGCATTAAGAGAGTCTCGCACTATTTCGCGCAGTCTCCATATTATCTGCCCAAGTATCGTCGACGAAGAAGCAGAATTATGACACCCTATATGTGCTCTGAGATGCGCTCACAAAGGCTTTGTCTGTTTTGCCGAACGAACTCGACAATCTCTAGAAGCCAATACCTCACTCCGGTCTCTCTGCCTCTTCCCAGACGCGGTCAAGGTGACAAAGAAATTTATCAAAATTTATGGGAATCACTTCCTCCTCTAGATCACAATCCAACGGTAGAGCAGTAAGAAACCTAGCTATGTTGGCGGGCCAAATGCTCGTCATCTACGTCTCCACGGTTCAAGAAGGTGATCAGCTACTGTCCCTGCCAGCTGAACCTCCCGCTTCTTCCGCCGGAAAGATCCAATATACTTTATTCTGCAGAGACCAGAGAACACACTGCACAAATTCTTACTTTGATAGAGACCGGGATGTCTGGAAATGCACCTGAGCAAAACGTACCCCTGCCCGGAAACCTGCAGATTGCTGCAAGCGCCTGAGCCTGTTTCTTCAAATCAGCATTGGTCGCCGTTTTTGAACAGAATATCAAGTCCCGATAGAGGTTTAGAATTGCGTCCGTCGTGGTCCGAGCGGGGTTACTATACCCATCGCCCCGAACGGAGAAGAAGTTTGCAGTAAGTTACCATTTCAGGGAGAGACATAGGTATTGACTCGTATGAGAGAACATTTGGGTCCTTCGACGATATCCCTGCAACCCTGCTCGTCAACGACAGCCTCAGCTTTGGGAACGATGACCTTGAAGCCTAGTAGAGCAGGGACACTTTAGTCAGGTGAGTAGTTGCCATCCAGTATGTTGAATATGAGATGGGGGGAGAAGATTAAGACAGTAAAGCCAGTATTAGATAGAGAGCTAGGGCGAGCTTTGGGTGTACCAGAATCATTATTAGCCAATGTGGCTGGCCCAGAGGTGGCTTCAGTTGTCTCGCATTGGAAGGCGAGAGTCGAGACGATGGTTCACCTTCTCAGATCGCAGACTCGAGCATCTAGACTTTTCCAAAAAAGGTATTAATAATACTTGAGAGAGCAATGGTACGAAGTCTGTGGAGAAAATGGAACCGAGTCAAGAATCAAAGTCGTCGAAGGCTTCGCGCTGCAAGATTCGCAGAAGCGACGATGTAGAATTGTCGCCGAAGGTCCTAGTGCTATAAGAAGCGAGAAGAGAAGCGAGAAAATAAGAATTTAACTTGTGAGCACTCCTGGGGTTCGAGCTGAGCGATTTTAGCTGCAACACCAAGCGAGGCTCAAGAAGGGTGCGGCAGCCCTACCAGTGAGCAAAATCGGTCTTTGTGTGGTACTGTATATTCATACCGATCAGGCCGAACTTCGCAAATAGCCGGGCAAGTGTGCACGGTCCAAGTCCAAGCACACCGTCCACCAGCAGCCCCTTGACAGATTGCCACGCAGAATCATATCTAGAATTCCACTTCAGTGGTAAGTATTTATATTCTGTCAGAGTGAAGTTATGTGTAGCTTACGACTCCCCTCAGCCCATCGATTATGTCGACGTCGACGCTGCCACCTGCGGAACGGCCTGGATACATCTCCATGGATCTTTATGACTGTTACGAGAGCAGCGAATTGAACGTAATTTACGGCGAAGCTCGACGCAGTATACGAGAGGCTGGAAATTCTCCCCGACATCTCCATATCCTCTATCCTGGGATAGTCTACCGGCCCCAGGACGACGACTCGGACTCGGACTCGGACTCATGGCCCTGCTCGGACGGTGAAGACGCGCTCACCGAACACCATTATGTGTCTCGACCGGGCCTTATCGATTTCGTCAAGTCGACAAGAGGCTGGGAAGTGGTGGAGATCGATTTGCACGACTATCCTGGTTTTGTGCAGGATGTCTTTCACTGCGGACGGAACCAGCAGCCGCTGAGGACGTGGACACGGGTACGGAGTCTTTCGTTGTTCAGCGACTGGCGCAATATGCCGCCTGAAGGCGAGGATTCGTTCGATTGTGGGCTACTTCGTATGACGCAGCAGAGTTTTCCGATGCTTCGAGTGGTCAATTTGGACCTCAAATGCTGCAGTCTGTTGAGCTGGACGCTGCCTTGGGCTCAACTCACTGAACTCACGCTTGGGATGCTGGCGGATTTGTTCTCGTGGTACCTGGAAGTTCTGGGCCGATGTAGCGCTTTGCAGACGTTCCGCCTGACTGTTGGGGAGATTCAGAGGTGTGATGACGGCCACGGTGGAGGCGGAAGAAGAGTTACGGTGCCTCGCCTCCGGGTTTTTTCCATCGATGCTCGGGAATCGTACGCCGACCTCGCCAAATCTTTCTTCGACAAGATTCAGCTTCCGGAACTCGAGACACTCGAAATCAAGGATCGGCAGTCGTCGTACTCCGAATATGAAGGCTCGGACTCCTTTTTCGAATCGCTGCGTGGGTGCTTCCGACGGTCGAGATGCAGTGTTCGCGACTTTTCCTTGAACGTCAGGAATCTGAAGCTGAAGAAGGAAACAATCTGTCGTCTGTTGAAGTCGGTACCTTTGCTTCGGTCTCTTCACCTGGCTGTAGATGTGACCGACGTGACGAAGAAACATATAAGGAGCCTTCGAATGCCCGAACTTGCGGAGGTCACCGTAGATTCGCGTCGGAGCGAGGAGTAAGATGGGCAGTCGGTGGCGAGTCGGGAGTCCAGAACGTTTAACATCTTCGTTTTTTTCGATTATCCCTCCTCGCTCACCGCTACCATACATTCTTGTCTCTAGATAATGTTGCTATAATTTCTTGATGTCGCTATGGCTTGGATGGCTGTCGAAAGGCTTGAGGTTCCGTCCGGACGACTATTCGGCGCCCAGCGCGGCAAATAAGAGCAAACAGCGTCGGGCCGACGAACTAACCCTGCTTCCTCGTTCTCGTCGCGTTTCTCCGAGACATTGCTTCAGAGAGCGCATAAATAGTGGAGGGGGACTGAATTGCTCTCCATCCTTTCTTTCCCTCCTTCCCCCACCTCCCCACCGCTGTCCTGYTACCTCGATCAAACTTCCGTTGATGCATCTAGATAAGCGCCTGGTCAATGCTCTGTCGGACGCGACTGGGCGCGATGACATGCCCTATTCTCCCCAAAGTTTATCACACTGCCGTTAGGGTGTATGCGCCGAAATGATGGATGAAAGCAGGGTAAATGGAAATGCAGGGTATTGACAGGTGCTTATTGAGCGTGATCGTGTGAATTCATTTGCTGGTTGAACCGAGCGCGTTTTCGAGGCAGAACAGCCCTCGCCACCATTCTCTTCCCCTCCTCCTACTTCCTGCCTTCGTGGCTGGAAAGCAGCGAGTCCAGTCGACGACGGGCAGACGACGTGACCGGGAACAAAGAGCCTTTGCTTCTCGTCCTTTCTATCTTTATTCTTGCCTCGCTATCACAGCAGCAAGCCTTTTTAACAGCCTTGCCCTTCCTTTTGTTTCTTTTTCGATTCATTAATACTTTTAACTTTCTTCTCGTTCCCTTTCCCCCACCCGAGGACTCTGCAAGTCGGACCAGCCAGCCAAATCGCTCAGTACCGTCAGCCTGATCTTTGACGTACACATTGTGGCACCACCCTCCAGTTCCCCTTCCGCCAGCTACCGACTCTAGTGGCCACCCCAACGGTCCACACAGACGAAGAACCAGCAAAAATGAGCTCGGGGCTACTATCGACCCCCTTGGCTTCCTCCAGCAATCATAATGGCGCCGCCAGCATCCCACCCCCTACTCCCGCCGAACTCAAGGCCCACCTCCAGACCCTCTTAGAGGCCAAGGAGCGCCAGCTCTTGCAAGCAGGGACCCTCGGCCAGCGTGTCCTTGCGCAGCAAATGGAGCTTGAAGAGCGTATCCGCAAGATTCAGTCACTCACACCCGGACTCGAGGCCGAGGCCTATGGTTACGACCCCCAAGATGAAGACGTATACGGGGGAATTGCCAGCAATACCGGAGGACATGACCCATCCGACGATTCTTTCGTCGAAGGGGAGGCTTTGGACCAATACCGTGAGCTGGCACACGCCGTAGTTCAATGGGAGGAAGAGAACCGAACACTGAGCGGGGAGCTCGGTGCGTCGGTAGGGGGAAACATCAGCCTAACCGTAAGAGAATCGTTATCTTTCGTCTTATTAGAACCCTTTTTCAAAGATATTTGTTCCAATAGCAGACGAATGGCTCATCGAGACACACTCCAGCCGCTGACCACCCTCGCGACGAGTTGCATGATCGCCCTAGCAAAGCAGGGACCTCGGCCGCCGCCCAATCTCGCCGTGCAAAAAACGCAGCTCATAGGGCCGACGATGTTGGTACGTGTTGGAACCCTTTTTTGCGCTTCGTTTGATTGACTTTGGATCTAGAATTCGCCTTTGAGATCGGCAGTGGTCTCCTGACCGAAGTCCGTCGTCTGCAGTCCCTCCTTGGTGAACGCGACAAGGCCATCCAAGATATGAAGGAGGAAAAGGACGATTTGGAGAAGACCCTAGAGAACCTGAGAACCGCACTTCGCCAGCAAGAACTGCACGTCGGTACGTTTTGTTTTATTCCCTATTTACCTACAGAGTATAAAACTCATCACGATTCATAGAAAAATACAAGGAAGAGAACTGGGAGATGGAAGTCAAAGTCCAAAATCTCAACATCGCGCTTGCCAGCTATCAAGAGACCCAAACCAAACTCGAACTCGAAGTCAAGAAACTCACCCGACACCTCACTTCCTCGCAATCTCAATCCGACCAGTACAAAAGCGAGGCTGAGAAGCTGCAAACCCAACTCGACGAGCGTAAAGCTAAGCACGAAACCGATGTCGCTCAAGCCAGGAGACACGCCGCGGGACTCATGCGAGATAAGAGCGACCTGCAAACCACCATCGATAAAATGAAAGTCGAACAGGCCAAATGGCAGTCGATGTACGGCGGTGGCCTCGGCCGAGGGGGACGATATGGAAGTCCCTTGACCCCCGGTTCCATGGGTAACCGCGAGGACGACGGCAAGGAGTTCGGATACCTTACCCCTGCGATGGCTGAAGACCACGAGGGCGACGTCTTCGGAACGACCGGTGGGGGCTCGAGGCGACGACCTGGCAATGCGGCTGGGTTGGACCCTGCTTTATTCGATCAAGGGGATGGGGAGAACGAGGATGACGTTGACGAGCCGGATTCTCCGATGGCTCTGAGGAAACGTAACCAGTTCTTGGCGCCTAATCATCCCTCCAAAGAGATCGAGGCGTTGCAGCAGAGGTTGGCTCATGCGCAGAGGCAGATTGGAACGCTCAGGGGTAGCCTCAACAGGGAGAAGATGGCGAGAATGCGGGCGGAAGGCAAGAAGGTTCCAGATAATGCCAAGTTTGACGACGATGGGAATCTTATCGAGAGTGGGGAGGGAGAGANAGCTGAACCTTTTCTTTGCAGGTTGTCCGCCAAGGAGCGGAAGCGACGCACGTCATCACGGAATTTCCTTTTTCACTGGCCCCCAATNTTGGACAACGAAAGTATCGAACTGAACASAACTYGATCGYYKTMGAATKGASCGGACTTGTAGGGAATAGATGAACTCGGGGGAGAATTTTAGATTCAGACTTGGTGGTTTGATTTGACTGTTTTTCTGCGATACGTGGACAAGGTTAGAGGACGTATTGGCCGGATTTTTGGGGTTTGCAGAGGGGTCTGCGGATGAAAGGCTGATCGCACGTGAAATTCTGGGSCTCGCCGATATCGGCGTAAGGCGTAAGCAACGACGTAGACTGCGAGTGACCTCGTACGATCTTACTCAGCCGTTGTAGCAAAATGAGTATGGGCTGCAGCGGCGTCTGCAACGAAGGTTGGCCAGAACGTTCATCGTCGCTGCGATATAAACCCAAGGCAGGTGAGTATTCCAGCCCCCAACAAACCGGAAATTTACCTGATCATCACACCCTCAGTCCAATTTAATCTACGTAAGTGAATTCAATGGAATGTACCGACATACTGACAGACCCGTGCTTTGGGCTTGGACGGGCATACTGGCCGGCGATGCAGACACCCACCCAGCCAATCAATATGGTTTTCGAAATCACTTCAGCCCCCGTTGATTCTTGTCGGACTGTCCAGTGTGCGGAGTGTGGGAAGACGACGTGGACGGTGCGTAATGTTTTGAGGGATCTGCCTCACAGAACCGTCTAGATCCCCTTGCTGATGATGGACGCATCTAGGGATGCGGAAGGCACGTTGAGACGGTATGTAGCCAGGGCCCCTTATTTCATTTACGTACTCTGAGTGGTGGTCCAGGCAATGAAGGACGTGAAGGAGGACGACAAGTGCGTCTGCACAGAGGAGGGCAGCGAGCAGGAGGCCAAGTAGCAGCGTCGGTCGGTGCCTTTCAGGGGCAGAATAGCAGTACAGAGATTTGTCTAGATTGGGCAGGGAATAGAATAAAAGAAACTGTGGAGATAGAAGATGGGGGTGGCCGGGGTCCCCGATATGCTTCCTGATTCGGCAGGCGCCCCATGATGCTCAAAAGTGGGCCTGCAGAGTGCGCAGATTCCATTTCCCTGCTCGACCCGTCTACCCCTTCTACATGCGACCTCGCTAATGGCCGCCAGCGGAGCCTCAGGCTCCTCCAGCATCTCCCAGAGCCCCAGCGCCCTCTTCGACCCCGCCGATGTCACCGTCACCAACAAGCTGACGGCCCGCTACCTAAATGACGGCGAGGCCCGCACCAAGCCCATGCTCAACAACTACATTCGCCATGCCCGCATAGGAGGAGGCCAGCATGGCGAGGTCTATCTGTGCTTTAGAATCGACTCGAGACTGCCGACGGACGACCCGCGGCGGTTGATGCCAGCGGTGCGTCTATTCCGTTCAGTTACTGCCACTGGTCTCGGTATTCAGCGGGAGGGGTCCGTGCCATAGGCGATGAAGTCCGTCAGACGAAACAACCCCAAGGAAGAACGCCTCGGAAAGCTTCGGCCCCCCAACGCAAAACTCCCCACGAATCGCGATCCCAATTCCGTCCCCCTGGCCGCCAAAGTCAGCGCAACCGAGCAGAAAATCCGCAAGGAAATCGCAATCATGAAGAAGCTTCGGCATCCGCATGTCGTGCGTCTCTACGAGGTCATCGACGACCAGCTGCAAAGCAAGATCTACATGAGTGAGTGGCAGGGCGTTGCAGCGTTTTCGAATGCGACTCTTCACGTCTTGTCTCAACATCGAGCTGACCCCTGCTTCACAGTCATGGAATACCTGGGAGGGGGCGAAGTGAAATGGCGGAACGATCACAGCGAACCGGTGCTGAGCGTTGCCCAGACGCGACGAATCATTAGAGATGCAGTTTTGGGCCTGGAATACCGTAAGTCCGTTCAATCGCTCTTTCGGGACCAGTCACAGAACTCTGTTGCAGTGCACTATCAAGGAATCATCCATCGGGACATAAAGCCCGCGAATTTACTATGGACAGAAGATCGCAGTCAGGTCAAGATTGGCGATTTTGGCGTATCCCATTTCTCGTACGCACAGAGACTGGCCGCTGCCGGAAAAGCTGCGGAGAAGGAGCATCCAGAAGCCTTCCTTATGGATGATTCTGACCTCTCAAAGAGGGCTGGTACCCCCTCGTTCCTTGCACCAGAAGTCGTCTGGGAGTATTCCTCCTCTTCCCCCTTCACATCCCAAACAGAGTTAGCCTCACCCCGAAGCACCGGCACCCTACAGAGTCTTACTTCACCTCGACCGCCAGTCACCAAGTCCATCGACATCTGGGCCCTTGGTGTCACGTTGTACTGCCTCCTATTTGGCAAGGTCCCCTTCACACCCTTTTCCGACCATGGTGGTGAATTTGAATTGTATCGAGTCATCTGCAATTCGGATTGGGCTGTTGCACCTACGATGGGCGCTGATGAAGTGCCTACAGGAGGCCGACATCCAAGCTCATCAGGTCCAGGAGCCGCCGTCATCTTTCTCCTCGATCGTTTTCTCCAAAAGGACGTCCAGAATCGTATTACGCTCAATGAAGTCAAGGTTCGTGCTCCTCTAACACCACCCCCTCTTGTGCGTTCCTGAACAGTATGAATGCTGATACTTGTAGCTTTCGCTTGGTGATGATTCACAGGCTAATCCGTGGATATTGCAAGATCTGCCAGACCCTGAACGATGGATCCACACCACCTCTGCCGTCTCCAAGATTCAGATTACGGCCGGTGAAGCTTCCGACGCGATGTCGAGTGTACGGTTCAGGTGGAACTGGGGTGCTCGCGTTACACGGAGGATTTCCAACCTATTCTCGAAGCCACGAGGTTCTGCTGGCGGTCCGACGCGCGCCCCACCGACCTTATCTCAGATAGGCGAAGGATCATCTTCGTCTAGGAGAAGCAATGGCGTGCGCTCTGACCCCCACGGATCGTCTGGCGGCGAGACAAACTCACGGGCCACGGCGTCTTCTATGACTTCTCCATCCCGCATACGGCCTCGGGTGCAGACGAATGCTGTTTACCATGTCGCGTCCAGTCCTGGCTTGTTCCCAGCGCGGCCGTCTGAGAAGAAGGACAAGGGGAAGAAGAAAGAAGATTCATCGGGTCGAGGGTCTCACCATCATCACCACACTAGCCATGGAGGCTCTTCGCATGATGTACCGATTAAGAGACGACAGGGCTCTGAGCAGACGGATCCTAGTGCGACTACCCCTTCGACGACGTCTTCAAGTCCGATGGTCCTCAGCCAACTGAAGAGTTGGTTCCCGCTTTTCAACAACCGGTCATCGGAGCGCGCGAACCAGCAAGTTGACCTTAACCGAAACACCAAACCCACCGCTGCTGGACAGCAACAGCAACAACAACCGTCACAACAGCAACGCTCCGGTACAGCGTCCAACGCCAACCGAATATCCTCCATTCGTGGCGAACCTGGGATTCGACGAAGCGAAGAAGCGTTACGGTACTATAGGTCCGGACAGAACAGTCAGAGCAACGACGGTATGCTCACGGCTGCACGGAGAGCGTCGAGTTGGGGGCAGGGCGACGAGCCGATGGAGTTTGCGGAGGTGATGAGCATTACGTCGATGGACTTGCAGTTGAACGACAACGATTATTTGTTCGGGGTTGGGGGTATAGAGCCTAGGTCGTATAGACCGAGACCTAGGGATCCGCCCCCGGAGTCCCCTGAAGACGAAGACGATGGCGATTCTTCGCCTATTTGTTCACCGACGAGTTCGTCGTCGTTTAATCCGTCATCGCCTCGAGAGGGGGAGGCTGGACCGTCGAACTATGCGGAGATCGTGGCGCAGGCGCAGGGGGATGATGTGGGTTATGTGTTCGACGGGTCGAGCAGCAGTATTGTCAGTGGGTATGGGAATGGCGGGGAGTCGAAGTGGGTGAGCACCCTCAGTGACAACGATGATAGTGACGACGACGAGTTCTACGACGGAGAAGACGATCCGGATTTCGATGGACTGCATCACAGGCCTCGGGGTGAGACGGATAGTTTTGATGAGGGGGTCACGTTCTCGCCGAGGAGAAGGCCGTTTGACGATGAGGATGAGTTCTCGAGTACGCCACAGTAAACGAGAGAGGTTTCTTTCTTTTTCAAGGTTTAGATTTCGCCTTGACATATTCTCTCCATCGTCGCCTTTGCCACTGTCCACCGCCACATGACCGTACCTTTCTTGCCTTGCATTGTATGTATACCGGAGCACCGCTCTACGCATCCATGGACTACTTCTCTTCTTCATCGTGTTCTTTGTATTCTATACACAGCACTACATACCACCTATCCATCGTCACCATGATTCGATGATTTCACGCACGCTTTTCATTCCGACTTCAACGAACTCCCCTCTCCATCATCCTTTTACCCATCGATGCCGCATCGACTGCATGCATTCATTCGATCAATTTGCCCATGCCTGCCCTTCTATGAGCGCAACTAATATTGTTCATTCGGCCGCCACCTAATTATTCCACATTTGTTATTACGGACTAGACTCAACCCATCCCCAACTCATTCGCCACCTATATACCTCCACATACACTTGCATTTGTCATTCATCTTCATGCATCATGCCTTCGTCGTTTTACTCAATAGATTGGATTGATCGGCTGCCGACTAGAGAAAGATATATAGACTGCCAGATGGATTATCTTGACTTGTCCGACAGCATACCATCGTTGAGTGAGTTTCTTACTTCTGGGCCCCCTGGCCCGGGAATCTGGACTGGAGAAGGCAACCAGAGGCCACCACGTGCGGATGTTAATTGGGGGGATATGCCCTAGGAGGAAGTGATCCGCATTTCGCGTAATTTGCGGCGCGTCGCGTCCCCTCACCCCANTTTTTCCTTCCACGAAACACGGATACCCTCTGGTGCATGGTCGATGTGGCGAGGATCGTGGTTGCTATGGAAAATTAGGGTTTTGAGGGTCGCTCTATGCCTAAATTCACGGCCCAGGTGTGTTGATGCCTCGCTCGATTGCGGTTATGCATATGTGTAGCTCTGAGATTGAGCTTGGAAGGGAGCACGGTCCATGTGGTTCGCGGTAGAAGAACCCGCGTTCAGGATGTATAAGTGTGTCAATAGACCACGAGAATTCTCTACATCCCGCTGCTAGTGGGAGTTTATTCAATTCGAAAACCACTTGAATACAGTGCATACTCCACCTACAGGCCCGTCTTCGGACGTAACGGAGTTATTCGATCACTCATCATCGCGAGTCGCGTCGGCGGCCGCCGGGGGTGATAGGGGTGATGGACCCTCGTTCAAGATGGTCTTGAATATAAAATCCCCTGCCATACTAATTTCTACGGGGACAAACAGTGGGTGACATTTGAATGAAAGAGAGGAGTTGGAAAACGTTGATTGGGTTTGAGAACTTTAACCTTGTCTGACAGACCCACTTGATTTTGTCCGAACGAAAGCAGGTACCTCAGATAGTGACTCGGTGGAGCTGTATACACACCATCACTGGGCTTCGAGGGGTTGCTCTCCAGTGCCCCATTGCTTTAAATTCCCCCTTTGGGTCTGTGGTGTTTTGCCAAGTATTGGTTAGACGCGGGATGGACCCTGGCGACTTAATAGAGCTTGACCCATTTTTCTAGAGACCGACTGTGAATGTGATTTCTACCTTGTACACGTTGTAAGTTGGCTGTCGTCTCTGACAGCGGTGGTTTCACCGAGACCTATTGAGTTACCGTCGCGATTCTACGTATAAGTAAATCCCCGACGGAATCTCACATATCAAGCCTGAGAGCGGTCTCAATTGTGCCCACGGTTGAACTGAATGGAACTTCACTAACAAATCATGGTCTTATGGAATTCCTTCAATGTTCGAGGACGTAATATGTCGAGAAGGGTGTGTATACTGCAACGTTGACAGCTATGCTGCATGCTTGACGGCTCGGAGTCAAACAAAACGGGAGTCATCTATAGAATTGAATGGGGTTCCTCGTTGCTTGGTGCTCCATACAGAAGTATAACCTCATGAATAGAGGGCCTTTTCCTTTTACTGGAAATCAATAATCTGATAAAGGAGGCACGAGCGCTGATGGGCTTTCCTTTGGCGGACTAACCTCTGGGTTTGGGATGAGAGCCGTTGACTTCGGTAGGACCCCAGCCTCCCCGGGGCGATACGGTGTGCCTTTACCCCTAATAGCACCAAAGCCTATCTCGAGATAATGCACCCATCCCCCTACGTAGATTGAGAGCCTTTCCTGACCAAGGTAATAACAAGTCTCATCTGGCGCCTGCGGCCCTGGACCAAGCGCCCGGTAGATTGCCGGCCCGCAAAGATTACGTGATCGCTCAACCCAAGTTGAGTTTTGGACCCTGCATCGTTGACCGTCTTGCCCCTTCATGCTTGTCCTGTCTGGTGTATTCCCTCGTCATCGGCGCCGCTTGTACCATATCACGAGTCTCACCCAAATTGTGCTGGAGAACCCAAACTCGTCCTTGACCGCCTGAACGGCCCACCGTCGGCGGACCGCAGTCACACGACATGGAGCAGCATGGAACCTGAACATCGCAGAAGCCTCGATTACGAGTGCACATCTTTCCTTCTACCACCATGATCGCACACCAGGATATCCCCGTGTATACGAATTTGAACGATGTTTTCGGAAGTCTTGGGGCCTCGTTGCAGAATATTGAACGATGGAATGGGCTGGCCGAAGAATTCGAGCGACGATATGGGAGGAAACCGAAATACATCGCCCGGGCGCCTGGCCGGGTAAAGTCAGTCCGTCCTATTCATTCCCTATGCACTCCTCTAATTCATATCTCTAGCTTGATAGGTGACCGTTCATCTCCTACTAGGTCAATCTGCCTTTCAATGACAGGTTTCTGCCGTTTCTAGGCGAGCACATCGATTACGCCCTATTCGGCGTCCTTCCCGCTGCAGTCGAGCCAGACATTCTGATCGCCTGCGGGCCCAGCTCACCTCCATTGAGTGTAGGCACAGACCCGCACCCGCCACAGGCTCCAGGTACCGTAGTCGCCGACAACCTCCATCAGAAATACTCTCGACAGGTGTTCACGCCCAACACTACGTCCACTACGATTCGATCATCCAAGGCGGCCACGTCGACGGCCGCCGACGAGGATGCCCATGCAGAGGAATGGAATCTGGATATCAACACAAAGGAGCTTCGATGGGAAAGCTATGTCAAGGCTGGATACTATGTTGAGTATTTCTGTTCTTCAAGTTATCGCCCTTAAAGCCGAGTGCCTGAGACTGATACATACTTGCGCTGCTGCGCTTTCGACATGTAGGGCGTGCTTGAACACTACTTCCCATCCGCTGTATCGGGTTCACCTAATCCAGCGAAACCTGTTCCTGTCGAACTTTTGGTGACAGGTTCTGTACCGGCAGGTTCGGGGCTTTCGTCTAGTGCGGCGATGGTGGTAGCCAGTACCCTGGCATTTCTAGCTGTTAATGGAAAGGTAAGCAAATATGTGGTGCATCATACTAGCTGTAGAAGGGATAGCTTTTTCTTTTCGAAAGCTGTAGAACAGAACTGTAACTGACCGTTCGTCGTCCCCATCTGGCAGCTCAACGATAAACTCGGAGATTCGTTCACAAACCTTAATAGTCTAACGAAGGGCCAGCTCGTGGAGATGGCTATGGAGAACGAAAAACGTGTTGGTCAGTGTGTCTCTCGTGCTTGAAGCGATGTCAATAATGAGTCTGACATGCGGGTTGCTGGTGTAAATGATATAGGTGTCAACAGCGGCGGGTAGGCATCACGGTACTACCCTGAGCGAACCGTCGTTTGACTGGAGTCATCCCCTTATCTCTTGCTTATAGAATGGACCAAGCAGCCTCTGTCATGTCAGACCCTGCATCGGCGCTCTACATATCCTTTTACCCAGAACTCCAGGCTTCTCCCGTTCCCATCCCTCCTCGTGTTGTCTTTGTCTGCGCCAACTCTCTCGTCGTCTCCGACAAGGCCGTAACGGCAAAGCGCTGTTACAATCTTCGTGTCGTGGAAACCCTGGCTGCTGCACGTATCTTGGCCCGTTCTCTAGGTGTCGGTGTCGGCGATAAGGAACGCGTTACGCTACGACGAGTCGTAGGCAGGTATTACGGAGAAGTTGAATCATCTGGGAAGACCTTGGATGCCGAGCGGCTTGCTGAAGCCTTGAGGGAACTTTTGCCGAAGCTGGGTATATTGAAACCTGGTGCTCAAAAGGACGATGCCGACAATGCCACCAGAGTTCGATCTGGAGTTACGTTGGAAGAGATGATCGAAATGTCAGGACTTGACCCTGAAGTTTTCCATGAAGTCTATCTCTCTTGGATCGAGGGTGAGTCCTGTTTTTACGCCTCCAGAAACCATCCCTCACATTGATTTTGAAATTCGCCTTTGTCTGGCTTTCTGTCGCCCTTCCTCCCTTCGCTTTGCTTCGTCTCAGTTGAAGCCGACTTCTTCGAGCTGTACAACCGCGCCAAGCACGTCTTGTCGGAAGCCTTGCGGGTTCTAGAGTTTCGTCAAATATGCCTAGATGCGGCAGCAGAGGGTACAGCAGCATCATCTCCAAATGTTAATAACGTTGGTTATCAGGAGAAGCTTGGGAAGTTAATGGACGAATCACAAGAGAGTTGTGCCAAGTTGTTTGATTGCTCGTGCCTCGAGCTCGATCAGTTGACAAGTCTTGCTCGAACCGCCGGTGCTTTCGGGAGTCGGCTGACAGGTGAATTCGTCCCCCTTCTTGCTATCATCGCCATCCTATCTCCGTTTTTCGAGGTGGNAAAACTGATTCGTGGTCTCCTTTGTCCTGTAGGTGCCGGATGGGGAGGCTGTACGGTCTCGCTTGTGGCTGAAGACCAGGTCGATGGGTTCATTCGTAAGATCAAGGAAGAGTATCCGCCGTACAAGGGTCTAAATGAGGCCGCGTTGAACGAAGCTATATTTGCAACGAGGCCTGGAAGGGGGGCTTGTGGTGAGTGTTCTGATCTGGTCCTCGCATTCACATTCATTGGTGGTGGTAATAACGAAATGAATGGACGAGCGAACGAATTGAATCGACACGACGTCTTGAAACATTATTGGTTCATTCTTGGCCCCTTTCTCCCCCTCTGGACGGGATGGTTCTATTACTGACCTTCTCTTCGCCTCCCTCACAGTTCTCAAGCTTTGAATACGATGCGGTCATTCGGCTAATGGATGGTTGGAATGAAGGACAGCTTGTGTCTATTTATTTGGTGTGCCGTCCCCATGGGTTTGGGTCGTTCTTTCTTCTTTTTCTATAAAGCACGAACAAGCGAGTAACGGGCGCTTGATTGATTGCACTGACATCCCGAGTCGGTATGTCGCAAGCAAAGATAAGGAAACTGCGTATTCTACGAAATGAAATGCGAAGAGTAAAGAATTATTATTTATTTTTGTCGTGTTGGAGTACGGTGTACGGAGAAAATGAGGGGAAGTTTGGTGCAGCGTGGTGTGAAAGAGTCTTCCGCGAACCTTCCATCAGATTTGTCTTAAGGAGACTCGGAAGTAGATCATGAGCTTGGACCTTTGAGGAGCGGCTGAAAAGGGAACGAACTAAAAGGAAGCATTTGCAGCTGTNTAATGGCCGCCATATGTGCGCGTTAGGCTACTGGTAAGAACGCCGACTCCAAGACTCTGGAACCTCAAGGAGGAGCCAGACCAGATATTAGGGTAGCTGTGCTTGTCCTTGTTGCCCGAGACTCGGGCCAAGCAGAGCAAGACCATCGCCGCATGAGGCTCGTCGGACGCAGCTTGACCGCAAGCGACGGAGGAGTTTAGCAAGTTTACAATAGAGTGGTTCATAAGAGTAGGTACGTACGGCGAAGGCACTCTTCGCCACCGCTAAAGCTGACCGCGGGAAGTCGCGGTGAAGGTGGCGTGATGCTGCTTCCTTTATCTTATCCCAAGTACGTGTAAGGGTCTTTCTCGTGTTTGATGCGACGCTTTTGGGGTATATGTTAGTATGAGTTTTCTGTCATGCTGTTTTACTTTTTGATCAGGGTGATTGGGGGCTGAAGGAAGCAAGGTGGAAAAAGGCAGGCGTTCCGACTGCAGGCATAAGTCATAGCTGAGAACGGGTGTGTATGAGGTATGTAAACCCTGTCAAGACACGCCCTTCCTTGATTCCTCAGCCACCTGAATGGTTGGATGTCGGTGGTTCGGTCATTTCAATTCCAATCTAGTCCAATTCTGTTCTATGTGATATGTGCCAGGGTAACTCTGAGTCAGTTATTTCAGGGACCGTTGCCCAGGAGTTAGGCCCCAGTTGTCGCAATCCTCTCACAGCTCAGTAGTAGGCTGTTTGCTGTGCGCGAGCTTTCGGAGAAATTAACCGATATTAGAACTGTATACGATTTCCACTTGCTGGGAGATTGCTGCCTGAGGGAGATTAGCGAGAGGAGCTTACCATGTGGCGAGACTAGACTCAACGCTTCGCGATGTGAGCTGGACTTTGGGTCTACGCGTCGTGTGGTGTGCATGATGGCGGTTGGTGAAGAGACAAGTCCTGAGTCTAAAAAGTGACATTGGAAGAGAAGCTTTGAGCTTGTGGCCGATTATCGCAAGTTCTCGACTAATGAGGCACATATGTCAAATGTCGTTCTTGTACGAGAACGGTGTATGATAGATGTGCTTTTGATGGATTCGCCTGCCTGTAGGCGCTGCTCTGCGCTATATCACAGCAGTTCTTAGAATTCACAGTTCGTGTTCTAGGACGGTTGGATGACAATGACGTGCTGTAGTGTTTCCTATCAGCTCGACAGGCGTGAAGAGTTGAAAGTGAAGACGGAGTCAATTAGATAGGAAAAAAAGAGTAAGCAATCCAGACGAAGACGCGACCGTTTCTGACAGCTGAAGACCTTGATAAACAAGAACAAGTCGCAAGTTGAGCGTGATTTAGGCACCTCAGACAGACCCTATCTCCGAGGAAATTGGAAAATAAGGACGATTTATCGGAGTAATTCGCAATACTAGAACCAAGTCAACGGGTGTTGGGATGTCGATATATCACATCGTATCACGGCCAAGTGTGGAGGGTAACGGAGAGTCGAGTATTTCCTTTTTGTTTCTCCTGATTTATACTTCTCAACGTTCGCGGTTAAGTGAAGAAACCATGAGAAAATCCAGGACTGCGCCCCGTGTGTCGGGGAGATGGCAACGATAGACTTTGCACCCGAGCTTCAAGTGACTTTGTTCGACTCTTCGAGATGGGGGCCTCCGAATGGATTTCAAGGGGCAGGCCGCAGGTTCAAAGGTTTTCCAAGGCAGCTGTAAAGGCTCAGTCGGGATTGTGGTCCACCAGCTGTAGTGTAGGTCGGAGAAAAAGTCTAGGACCGGTGCATCGGACCCCCTCGGCAAAATTCATGCCGCTGATGGGATCAGCAACTGTACAGTACCACTTCGGCAAAAGCCTAATTTCGTTCTCAGTGTAATCGGATTGTGCGACGCGAAAACCCTACGACCTCAAGACCGTCCCCAATGGCCTCAAGACCCACCGTCAGCATTCGCTCCACCGCCGGAGGTATGTCAGGCGTCGTTGTCGTCGTCGCGATCGATGTTGAAATGCTGTTGCAGAGGCTTCCAGCTCCCTCCCCCTCCCTGCGGTCCTTACCGCCCCCATCCGACTTGATGTCGTCCAGCAGGTGCACAGTGCGTAGATGGCTGTTATATCGGTGCAACAGCTTCCCTGATCATCGATACAGAGAGCATCGCCAAAAACAAGCGTCAGGCCTACTCCGTGAGCGAGAAGGCTGGTCATCAAACCTCTGCTGAGTCTTGGGGTACCGGTCGTGCCGTCGCTCGTATTCCCCGTGTTGGTGGTGGAGGAACTCACCGATCCGGCCAGGTGCGTCGCTTTTGACTATTTCTCAGCATGATTCTAAAAACTCCCTCTGTAAAAGGCCGCCTTCGGTAACATGTGCAGGGGTGGTCGCATGTTTGCCCCCACCAAGACCTGGAGGAAGTGGCACGTCAAGGTCAACCAGAACCAGCGCCGATTCGCCGTCGTCTCTGCCCTCGCAGCCTCCGCTCTTCCTTCCCTCGTTCTCGCTCGAGGCCACCGTATTGAGCAGATCCAGGAGGTTCCCTTGGTCGTTTCCTCCGAGGTTGAGTCCTTCAACAAGACCAAGCAGGCCGTCTCCCTCCTCAAGGCCTTGGGTGCACATGCCGATGTTGTAAAGGTCTCCACCTCCCGCAAGTTGCGTGCCGGCAAGGGCAAGCTCAGGAACCGTCGCCACCGCCAGCGCCGTGGTCCTCTCGTTGTTTACAACGAGGACAACGGTATCGTCAAGGCCTTCCGTAACCTTCCCGGTGTTGAGGTAGTCAACGTCAGGAGGCTCAACCTCCTCCAGCTCGCTCCTGGTGGTCACCTCGGTCGCTTCGTCATCTGGACTCAGGGTGCCTTCGCCTTGCTCGATGACGTCTTCGGCACCTTCGACAAGGTTTCCGTCCACAAGAAGGACTACCTGTGCGTTTCTCTTGCTCATGGCTTTATGACTTGATCTCATCAATGAATTATAGCCTCCCCACCGCTAAGATCAGCAACCCTGATGTTACCCGCCTGATCAACAGCGACGAAATCCAGTCTATCGTCCGTCCCGCTGGCCAGAAGGTCCAGAAGCGCCCTTGGACCCAGAAGAAGAACCCTCTTGTCAACAAGGCCGTCCTCTTCCGCGTCAACCCCTACGCCAAGACCATCCGCAGGCAAGAACTCCGTAAGTCGAGCTTTACCCACTGCATCGATGTTTCCGTTCTAACCTCTCCTTCAGTCAGGCAACAGAGGATCAAGGCTAAGAAGGCCAAGAAGCCCAAGCAGCCATCCTCTGCTGGCAAGGCCACCCTTGATAACCTCTTCGCTCCTTAAATACTCTTTCACAAAAGCTTCCCGCCCATCCGAGATTTTAACCATGCCCCATGTTTTATGTGTACGCTATGGCAATCAGAATGCAATGCACATGTTGACGTCTTGGGTGTGATTCCAGAAAGTAGCTTGAGGCAAAGCGGTATGAAACGCACCGACCCCGCCACCCTCGCCGACCCTTTCTTTGTCGAAGATCCAATCGCCGTCCGCAATGCTCACCACGTTGGGGCAACGTTTCGCTCTAGTACTTGAATAAGGCCGAAATGCCCATCGATTTTATTCTCAACTTCTCTCCATCTGCTGGCTCAGTATCTCGTGCGTTGTCCTGGGCATCCATCCCCCTTGCCCTCTTGCTGACGTTAGAATTACAGGATTCGTTTTTGGGACCATGGCTCCCAGCATTTCTAACCTAGTCCTCAGGGCGGACGTGCGAATCCCAAGCGATTTGCTCCATCCTAGCAAGGATTACCTGACTACGACCATTACCAGTTTGACGGCATGCATAACACTTATGCTAGCGCTGTCGTATTTCGTTGGGCTTTCTTGGGTTCTCAAGTACGCCCAGGCTCATCCCAAACCGTTGAACAAAGGTTCTGGTGTACATCTTCAGAAGTATGCTCCACGTACGCCGTTTTTCCTTTTGTCTTTTCGTTTGTCGGATCTTGGTCGGCTCACTGGGACGTATTCATTTGTTGCAGTTGTCTACGTGTTTCTCGTGTTGGCGAGCCTCTGTGAGGTTCGTTGTCTTGGTGTGTGGCAGAGGCGTTGTTCCAGCGGCTCATGTACGTGCGCATGTTACTAGGTCGCTATAGGGAGCTGGTTACTCCTCCAGTATCGATTTCATCATAATTATCCGAACATTGCTACTCGGACGGCTATTTCTCTTTTACTGTGAGTACGTCCCCATCCGCACGCGCTTGACAATCTAATAATCTCTTTCTCATACGACTCTAGATCAACAGCTTGCTGGACAGCGATCACAGCTGCAGGCTACAGCGTCCTTTTCATTCACCCTATATGGTCTAAACACCCCATGTCGTCCGTTGGATCTCAGAGCCTTTGGATCATCATAACTTGGCTGTTATGGATTATCGGTGCTGGGATCTTGAACGGTGCGGCGCCTGGTGTGCTGTTGAAGAGTGCGTGTGGGGATGTGGTGTATTGCGGGCAGATACGGGCATTTTTCGGTGAGTTTTTTTATGACATTTTGGCGTTGCGCGGTGTGGTGTTTGAGATCAGGGCGTGGTCCAGAGTTGAGGGCGATTAGTGCGTGTGGATTGTTCTCCTCGCTTATCCGAGTCGGGTTTGTGGTAGCTGCGTGCCTGCGGGGAGCTAGATTTGTGTTATCGAGTGCGTTAAGCGGCGAAGTTGCTCACAAGACCTTTCCTTGCCCATCCTTGAAACCGCGGATTCATTTTCCACTGAATGGCCTTCTTCCACTTCTGGGAATCTCGTGCGCTCTGTGCTCTCGACAATTCACCACTATCACTTCATGGAAAAACGCATTTCCCGCCGCCGTCAACCATCTAATTTCACCGGGCCATGTGTTCAGGCATCGCTGTCATCCAAAGGTGAGTATCGTCCTACTAGCAACCTCCACGCCCCATTCTGCATTCACCTCATGCCTTCTCTCGACGTTCGCTGACTCACGCTTGCTCACGTTGATTCACCTCACCCTCACCTACACCCCTTTTGACAGTCTGACACTGACAGCCGGGATGGCGACCATAATGTGGTTGGCGTGGCAGTCCGCGCGCGAGGCGTACGCCGTCAATTCTCGCCCATTTTCTGTGTTGACGAGGGCGTCGCACATGTTCACATCCTGATTTGTACTCATTATATGCCTTATTCATTCAACGTGGAAACTCTATATGGACAATATGCTCGATTCGTTGATTCTCCTAGTAGTACATGTGCGGTACAGTGTGTTAATAATATTAATATTATATGGTCTCCGTGTGGTTCTGGTTGTAAAGGATCCAATGAACCAGAAGAATGGAATGCGATGAAAGGGCGAAAGATCAATAAATACGAAAGCGGAATGGAGCCTTCGAAAGGAGAGGTCAAAGGTTCATAGAAAGAGCGTAAGACTTATCATGGCTCATCGTACATGACGAGGAACGAAGGCCTGATGGAATCGTTGTTGTAAACCACGAGTTCGTCATAGTTGAGGCTACCACCTTTCTCGGCGAGGACCTTTGAAACGCGTTAGATGTCGATCATCGATTATCGAGGGAGACGGAGGGGAAGACTTACGGAGTCGTAACCGGCTGGAGCAGCCGTAAGAGATGTGTTGTCCTGGAGCATCTTGCACCCCTTCCCGACCACGACCTTGTTCAATAGGATGGCCTTGAGGTTAGACTTGCAGTCATTATGTGAATAGTCATTAGACCTAAATGAGGCACTGATGAGTGAATCGAGCCCCAAAGGCAAAAGTCACGAGCTAGCTCACTTGGAGGAAGTCGAGGACGTGTAAATGCCTTTGCCGAATCTAAAACCAAATTAGAAAGAATAAGCCATCCGTCAGAAAGGATGTCAAGCATGAAATGNAAACGCTTTGTGACTTACCGCCCCCATCCCGTCTTCTTACCCCATAGAGTGATATCGAACGAGTTCCGGATGATAGAGCACAATGAACATGAGCTCTGAGAGCAGAACTGCGTGTGTCCCTTGTCACCGAGGTTGCACACCCTCCGAGTTCCGTGCCACCGTCGGTTCTCGTTCCCAGCCGACCGTCCTTGCGCAACAAACTGTCCTTTGGCCTCGACCGCGGCCCTGTTATCGCGATTGATTAGTACCCAGCTTCGTGTAGAACAGCGATGACACTTACTTGTACGCTTCGTAGTTGGCTAGCTTTCCAGGTGGCATCATTATCTTGTAGATCCTGCGGACCGCAGGGCACGTGGAACCAGCATGTCTCCAGGAGGCTTTGAATTGGTCGGCGACTAGGTAACCATTTTCGGTCCGAAACGATCAGTACAATCGCTTAGATGAAGCAAAGGGGGAAACACGAGATCGAAGCAGAATATTACTTACCACTCTTGAACGTAGAATGTCCCAAGGGAACTTCGAGAATCGTGGGACCCTTCTGCTCCGCGTCATCGATACATGTCTGAGAGCAGAAATGCGAGTTGGCCATCTTCGGTGCCTGAAGGCACATGAGGCAAAGGTTCTCTGCCAATCTAAGGTTCGAGACAAAGAGAGGGAATTCATCGATTGAGGGCCACGCAGGAAATGAACCAAAGGGGGACATACGTCTTGTGTGCGATCGAGCAATAATCACTCGAGTGATGCGGCGGGTTGGTACACCCCGGAGCCCCACAGGCTTCAAAGGGACTAATCAGCACAAAAGAAAAGAACGAGGCGGGAAAAGGCGACCCACTTTGACCAGTGGTCGTCGAGGAGGTGGTTTGCTTCCTTTGAGGTTTGGCGTTCTGCGCACAGGCCTTGCTACAATAGTCGTGTGTGCGGGTCCCGTCATTGTACTTTGGTCGATTGTGGCAGAACTAAACCCATACACAGTCACTCATAAGATCCCTTGGGGAGGATAACTACGAAAAAACTTACGGTGCAGTTGTTACTGTTGGTGTTTCCAGAGCCTGTCTTGACACTGGAAACCTTGCTTGCACAAGACTTGCCGCAGAATTGATGCGTCTTGGTTCCGTCTGTATACTTGGGCTTTACATGGCATTGCTAAAGACAACGATCAGTCAGAACATGTGCATCCACCGCAATGGACACTCACAATGCATAGCGAAGAAGAGGTCGAACTCGATCCAGTCGAGGTTGTATTATTTGTACCCGGATTCTGGGCGGCGTAGGAGCTGGCAGAAGAGGTCCCCGTAGAGCTGCTGCTCTGTGGCGCAGGAGGCGCGACACTAGGTGGCGGAGCAGGAGCGGGAGCGGCCTGAGCCTTCTGCAGCCCACTTGCGACACTACTAAGGAACGAGAGCGCCGTCAAGGCGGTCGGAATATGTGAAGCCATGGACGACATGACTGTGTCCGCGTAACGTCAGTCGCGTCTCAAGATAGAACTAGAAGAAGATAGAKAGAGTGAGTGAGATAGATCGCAGATCCAGCAGTTCGAGGGGAGTTGGAGAAGATCAACAAAACACGGAGGGCGTCACAGGCGGGTTGGTTTTAAACCAAAACAGCAAGCATGCCACCCGTATCAATAGGGTAGAACAGCTAGCACGCGTGCAGGTAAAACCTCATTCGGAGGCAGTGCTGCGACCATTCTTTTGAAACGAGGCGGAGGCGTGTTCTCCGCGAGGTCATTATCATCACCCTCGTTTCCTAGATCGCAAAATCAGTCCCAAATATCAGGTGAACAAGTGAATGGATAGACATACGTTGATCGCTATAACTTCCTCTTGCATCGTCCTGTCACCATCACCGACCACCCAGGCTGTCCAGCATGCCCTCCCTCGTCAAGAACGNTGTGAACTGGAGTCACAATTTCCGCTCTCAAGTCCCTTCCCCTCCGCAAGTCGACCTCTGCGATGTAAGTGTGCCATGCATGCTCTGTGGCTCGCTCGGCTAATTGGGAAAACATTTCATTAATACTCTCTACCAACCTGCTTACTCCTCAATGAAGATATGCGGGAAGAAACCCAAATTCGTCGACAACGGGTTTAAACATCCTTATTGCAGCAGGAGCTGCGCAAGGAGCGTTCCAGGGGGCGGAACGAACCCGACCGCCTGCGCTCTTCGTGGTTGTCGCGCTACTGGAAAACCTGCTTTCGCAAACTTTTGCTCCGATGCGCATGCAAGGTCCGTTTGTAGTCGACATCTTGGTTCGCTTTGCTGATGTGACGTTCCCATATGTCGCGTTTGATTTTAGAGAAGGCGTAAAACAAGGCAGAGCTGATGGATGCGAGCACTGTAAAGTGCAGCCAAGGAGCATGGGGAGTTTGTGCATCCCGTGTGATAGGGTTTCGAGGGGTGGGTCGCGGTTGAGGGAGCTTCATCGTGATAGTGCTACGTCCAAGGCTCGTAAGTTCATCAATCGCCTTTACCAAGGATGTCGCTCGCGTGCTCACCACTTTGCCCCTAGTGCGAACGCAGTTCCTAAGCGAGTGGGAACCCTCAAAGCAGACACCGTCGTTCGAGAAGGTGTACGAGATCCTGTTGCCACAAGATACTCGGGCTCGTCACGAACAATATCGGTGAGTAATAACGGGGGTAGAAGTCGGGTCGAGGTTTCCTGATGACTTTCCGAGTAGTGCGAGAAACCCAACCTTTCAAGAGGTCCGAAGTTTCCACAGCTCCCAGTGCATCTGCGACCTAGGTGTCAAAGAACCGACGTTGTGCAACTTCAAGTCTTGTGGAATCTGCTCGATCGTCAAGTCCGGCTTTAAATCTTTCGCCTTTGGGGTTCCGTCGAATCAAGGAAGGTAAGACCCGCCCCAATTGTCTACGAGAAGACGTGAGTTAAAAATAACGGTGATTAGATTCGGAGATGGGATATACTCGTACCGTAACCCCAGACTGGCCGATCGGTTTGCCACCTCTTGCACGTCTTCTCCCTATCGTGTGATGATCGCCTGCGACGTCTGTGTTGAGCCAGAGCAATGCGATGAAAATGAGGTGAGTTGGACGTCAGATGGAGGAAACTCAGGTTGTCATCTGACCTCCCAAAGACAGGTGATGAAGACTCGTTGTTCGCACAAAGTGCAGAAGCAATCATACCAGTGTATGTTATCATGTATGCGAAGTAGAACGGGGAAGATTATTGAAGAGTCATTTGAATGATAGAGTGAAATAATAATTAATAAATTATGCATATTGAACACACTAAATTAGGTTGCGAGCGGTGTCTTGAAAAGTGTCGTGATAACACTCTTAATGATCTTGGCATTCGTTAAGGGAGGTGGATCGCCATAAACAACCAGATAAGCAGGACGAATTGCATCGTTGTCGTAAACAACTGTTTCCTCGTAGTTGAGGTCGATACCAGGCTCTCCGATAACCTAGAGCCGCTAGGCGTTCAGTTCCAGCACACCTTAGCAACACTAGATTACTCACCGAATGGTGGCCGCAGGGAGGCTCGGTGAGACTGGTGGCGTTCTTCTGCCGTCGATAAGCCTTGCCAACGATAACTCGACTTGCGAGAACAACGCGGAGATTGGAGGCGTTGTCGGGATTGGCAGTGTAGTCGTCAGCCTCTGTAGGAAAGGTCAGCTGTGTCACAATAAGAAAGGTAAGTGGCACAAACTGGAGGAGCATGCTGTCGTATAAATGCCAGTGCCGAACCTAAAGCACAATTAGTGGTATTCGAGCGAAGCAGACGAATCCTCCAACCGTTTGAACCTGTGCTTGCTGCCGCATTTCTTGATATCGAAGGAATTGCGAATCACGCTGCAGAGATTGCACTGTGGCAAATGGCAGAGCCGAGTGCTGCGACTGTCCTCACCCAGAAGACAGCATCGGGTAGTTCCGTGGAACAGGAGCTGTTCGTTGGAAGGGTTGTCGATTTTCCCTGCCAGGCTTGGTGCAGCAGCCACTCGTGCTCTAGCCAAGGTGAGATGGCTGCCTAGTCAAGTAAGAGCTGAAGACTCACCGATACCGGTGAAAAGGTTTGAGTACGTTATCAGAGAGGGCTATTCGAAACACCCCGTAGATACGCGGACGCTTCTTCTTGGGATGCTTCCAGCCTTTCCGAAAGCTCTTTTCCACTGCAAAAGTGCTTAGCGTCAGATACAGTTACAGGTCCTGAGCACTCACCTTCTGTATACTTCGAATTTGATTTCTGAAGTGGAACCAATCTGTTGGAGACTCCGCAGCCCTTGTTCTGAGGATGGTCGAAACTGAACTCGTCAACGAGCGCTGTCATCGTGTACTGTGATATTACACGATGCCCCACCAGTTACAAGCATCTTATACGCCGCCCCTGGTCAGCATTGTCTTGTCTTCGCTGATAATGAAGCATGGTCCGGTGAAGCGTTTCAGCACCACGAGGCGTTGTCAGTCAGTGGTTGGCAGCCATTATGAACAGCTTCTAGGGTCTTGCTGTCAACAATGAGTCTTCATGACCTCTTCATAGACCAGAGAGTGTGATTCTGGCATTTTCAGGTTGCAAAAGGACATGGTCGCAAAAACCAGCACATCGATGCGCAGTCAAGAAGGCTGGAAGTGCACACTGAGCTGGAGGACCGGTAAGACGCGTTGTTTGCCGGAAGGCTGTGATACAAACAATGATCGCAAGCCAGTTGCCAACCGGTTCAGCTTGACTTCATCCTCGCGGTTGCCTCATGGCCTCTGGGGTGGCAAAACGCGACAGAAAGGCTTCAGCACATTGGCAGCTTAGGAAAACGGTCCAAACCAACCCAGAAAGGCTATGGACACGTTGAGCTGTGTCATGTTGGCTTCATCATTATCGATCCGAATGGCGGACTCACATTGAGGCCCAGGTGAGGAGGAACAGCCCTGGGGTGAGGCCAGTATTCTCCACTTACAGACTCCGGTGGCCTCTTGGGAGCTACAAAGCAACTATAACTCGGCGTGCTCACTCCACGAACATCACTCATTACATTCATCCTGCGTCGCCCCACCCTGTTGGTCTATCTTATTTTGACTCTTCTCGTCAACCACATGTCTGCCAATCGCAAAAGGATCACCATCATCACTTCGCCGTCTAGCTCTACGAAATCCTTGCCGGCATTTCCTGGGAGTTCACCGACCACTGGAAAACCCGTTCAATATCGAATCGAGGAGCGGAAACGGACCGTATATGTGACCTCGGACGTCGCACCCACGGAGTGGGATCAGGAGAGCCTGGACACCATCCTCACTTTGGCCGATAGTGACGAAAGTGAGCATAACGAAGCGAACGGCGAAGAACCCATTCGCCGAACTAGGTCCCTGGTGGAGACTCAGATAATAATCACAGAGGATAATTCATCCAATAACCCTGTCTACGACGCTCGGGAGATGATGACACCGCGACTCACTCCTAATCGCCTTCGACGGCCTGGTAATAAGAGTCCACCACTTCAGGTGACGCGTAGTGTGGGCACTCTCCCCGACTCTCCACGTCGGAGTCCGTTACAGCCGAGGCGGAAGATACTCTTCTACGACAAAAACGATCCTTATTATGGGTTCACAAACTTCTCGGTCCACCCTGTTATCTACCGGGGGAAGAGATATCCTACCAGCGAACACCTGTTCCAATCGTTTAAGGTATGTTGATTCAACCGCAATTCCTTCCCATCCTGACGCCGTACATCCAGTTCCACGAGCACCGTCCAAATCTCGCAGAGCACATTCGGACATGTTCCGAGCGACCAAGCGTAGCCTTTTCAGAAGCTAGACGGTTCCAACCCGAGGTTCGCCCTGACTGGATGCAAGTCAATATCCCAATGGTATGGCGAATGATCCTTCTCCCGTTATGATGCTCAATCTTTACCTGCAGATGGAGGAAGCCCTGTGGCACAAATTCACTCAACACCCTGACCTCCAAGCGGAACTTCTAGGTACAGGTGATGCAGAACTCATCGAGGCAAGTCTGACGGTTTATCTACATATTGAACGCAATCTAACCCGAACACTTCACAGGATTCGGATAAAGACGCATTCTGGGGCGTTGGGGCAGATCGACGGGGACGAAACGAACTCGGCAAAGCACTCGAGAGACTGAGGGCGAAACTCCGAGATTGCCAGTAGATTATCGCCATCGATGGGCCGGAAACCTCTTGCCAGTGTGCCGTCTTTCGCGTGCATTAGCCTCGTTCCCTTCAAACCAACTGCTTCTGATTATGATGTGGCATTGCATTGCTGAAACGCGTTGTTTTCTGTAACATACATTCAATCATTCCTTGCAGAGTGCGTACAACACGTGTTTGCTATCTCCCTTTGATCTATATGTTTTATGATGCTGTTTGTCTCTAAGTGGCAGTTCTCTCTTTGTTTTCGATTTGACCTCGAGGACGACGCGCGATGTTTGTCTCGAGGCGCAGTATTAAAGATGCCTGGCTTATGAGGGGGAGTCTCCATCAATTGCACCCCTTCAACTACTTCACTCCTCCTTTGTTGTGTATCGCTAACCGAACCCGATTCTGACCCACGATGGCCGCTCGCAATCCCATTCAACCTCAAGCCGTTCAGGCTAATCCGCTCTGCGACGTATGTCTTCCCTCATCTGATATCAACGCCCTCTGACATTTGCCGCTAGTATTGCCACTTGAAGCCCAAGTTCGGTGGGCACGCGTTTTGTTCCAAGACTTGTGGTGCTCAAGCTGCGACACTATGCAACGTAAGCACTGCTCGTCCATCTCTAGCCTATCTATATTGGTTGACTGACTGTCTGACTCGTTGGCATAATCAATCAACGTCGTCGATCCTTCGCCGTACCTCCGTGATCGACGCCGATTTCCCTACCCCTTTACGACGGCGGACGCGATACGCTAATAGTACTGCCACAAGAAACCAAAGTTCCAAAACTTTGAGTACTGCGGGAAGAATTGTGCAAGTTTGGCTAACCCTGGTGGTGTGCCAAAGCCCGCTGCTGGACCTGCCGCCCGCGGTGCGGGTGGTGCTGCTCCGAAGGCCAGGGGTGCTCCAGGCGCCCAGCAACCTCTCGGCTCCGGCCCACTCGACCCGCTGTCGATCGCCAGTACGTGTCACCTATCCCGCATCGTCGCGTACTTTCGACTGTGGGCGACTAATTTCCTTTGGATGTTTGCAGAGATCGTCGTGCAGAACATGCCTCAAGTCCAAGCGTTGCTCAACGGCACGGGCATAGCTGCCAATCCTGCTGGCACCGCTCAGGGTAGTGGGGCCTACGGCGCTCAAGTCCAATCGCAGCAGCAACCACAGCAGCCATTGAACAATCCGTTCTTGAACCAGGCTGCAGCTGCCATGTCCAATGGTAGTAGTAGTTTACCCGCTCCTCCGAACTATTCGAGTGGCGTTAATGGATATGGCGCGGCGTATAGTGGTGGCGGGGTACAGCAGCAGCAATACCAACAGCAGCAGTACCCCCAGTACGGCCAGCAACAGCAGCAGCAGTACAGTGCCGAAGATCTTGAATGCCTTGTCCCTGGCTGCGGGAAGCCTGTCCACGTTGACTCGAAAGGCATGAAGACGAGCGATTACTGTTCGCAGAGACACCGGGAGTGAGTTATTCCATTCCTTCCTTTCAGATTATGACCGAGATATGCTGACGACGGCTCGTGATGTCTGTAGGGAAGCCGTCTCGTCTGGACTCGTTCAAGGTTGTATTATGTGCCTGACGAAACCTCAAAGTCATACGGACTATTTCTGTTCGAGGGCGTGTAGGGAGGAGAGTTTGAGTAAGCAGCAGGAGCTGTATGCTAGTGCACCGGCAGGGGCGATGACTTATGGTGTGCAACCTAGTAGCAACGTTACCAATGGCCAGTATGGTGTGGGTACTGGTGACGATGAGGACGATGACGATGCATTGGGTCTCGCTCAGAACTAATTCATGGCGGTATATCTATCGATTGGGACCGGAGCAGTAAATTATTGTCTGGCAATGAATGTTGAATTGTAATAATAAATCGATTGTACACTGGGAGGTGAATTTATCGTGTCTACAATCTTAAAGCGGCAGATGGGGATAAATCGATGGTGTTTCTTAGGCATAATTATCAAAAACTTGTACCCAAGGCAAGGCTTTAGCCTCAACTATGGCTTGACGCTTGTGGTTTATCCCTGTGTTGGCACGGAGACGACAAGCCAGCTTGACGCCCGCCTCCGAGTCATCAAAGGTTTGAGTGGAATGGGTGATCGGTGGTAGTAAAGAGCGTATGTCAAAAGGGGCGAGGCGACAACATGGAGACAATTTGGGAGGGGAACGAGAGCCCAGTCCAATAGAAATGTGGAAATGACAGTGATCAGTGGGCGAGGGGTTGTGATATGAACAGGAAGAATATATAAGAGAGCGGCGTGATAGGAATGTGATTTTGGAAGAGAAAGGAAGGGGTAATCGTAACAGCATAAGATGAAGACAGCAGTGTGGAAAGGGAAGTCATTATGGTCTGAATAGTGGATCCATCTTACTCATGACTCTGAAGAACGTTTCTGCAGCACGGCATCAAGACCAGATCCGAAAGCATGAGGGAAAGCGATTTCCGACCTTTCAGCGGACTGGCCAAACCGGAGGAGGGGAGTGAATGCAAGCGGCTCCGTCGTTGGCAGACGTGCTCTTGTTGATCTTCCATAAGTTCATTGCATCGAGGGCAGATGTCAAGGCTGCGACGCAAGTTCAAGGTCAGAAAATGGGAATCTCGAGGGAAAACATGGTCACTTACCTGGGGCCGAGGTTGTGAATATGGAGGTGGCGCATCAGTGCTTCAAAATTGCGAAGAACGTCATTGCAGCCATCTCTGCCGCAGCGAATGTTATCGCTCATGCCAACACCTTGGGCTTCTATATAACCCCAAGCTTCGCTCATCTAGAAAGAGCAAACAGGTCAGATGGGGTTGGTACGAGTCATATGAGGCGACTTACTGTTGCAAGCAAGGCATCATGACGAGATTGGCGACAATCTGGCCCAAGATCAGCATCGCATACAACGGAACTCTTATACTCGGTTGCATGGAGTGGAGGATTGTATTCGTTGACGGTCGCCCTTTTAGGTTGCGAAGATGAAGACACGGACGAAGCCAGAACGGCTTCAAGAGGCATGCCAGCGCGGTATCGGGACGCTAGCTCCTGGGCGGGAGTGCTGGTCATAGTCGAGTACGCACTAACAGATGAGCGCCGCCTAGAATTTTCTGGCGGTGCAGGAGCACTGAACTCCCAGGTGCTGCCGAGGCTGGCGCTTCCTGTCTCTTCATCGCTATCAGCAGCAGAACGTTCTGTCGGCGCAGGAGAACTAGGCCCCGCGGTGCTACCAGGGTTGCTCCCGGTGTCTTCATCGCTATCGGCAACAGGAATTTCCTCTCTAGCTAGCTGTTCCATGTCGAGTATAAGTGACGCGCAGTCCCTTCCGTGACGCTTAGGGTTGTCTCGCATGCAAGGTCCATCCAGGTCATCAAGGTTGTCGTGAATCGCCTCTTCAAAAATAGCATGAAAGTCACAAGGATGGTCCAACGTAGACATTAGAGTGAATTAGAGTAACACAGAGTCGACGAAGCAGAGAGAAGAGAGACAAAGAGAGAGAGGGTAAAACCTGTTGCCAGAGCAGGGATGCAGAATCCCGGCCAGGTCCGTCCCCTTTATATACACATGAAGTTGTCGCAGCACCATGTGGCATTGATGTTGTAGAAGAATGGACAGACGAGGATACCATTGTGAAAAGAAGAACATCATTGTGGTGACAATCCACACCCATTGGCCGCGAGTTCAATCTTTCACCAGGCTTGGTCCCTCAGACTGCGGACAATGCCAGAAGCACGGTACCAAATCCGGAGAGTGAATGTAGCTAGCCAGAGGTGTCACCATGCATTCCAGACATTCAGTCAAAGAGACGTGATGGTCGCGGTGAGTCCGCGGTCGTTTGGCTTTGACCTCCCACAGCATCATTTTTGACGCGCCGGCCCGCACACGATCACATGACATGATAATTCAATGGCGGTCGATGAGAGTGGCTGGGCTGGGCCGGAACGATCCTGCTCTCTTCCTCCCATCGTCACCGTCACCCGCCATGTCGCACCCAGCGGTGCAGAATATTGCAAAATTGGCATTGAAAGGCTCTATCAGAGTGCAGATACGCAAGTCGAGTCTTGCTCTTACCCTGGTTTCTCAGCAATCCCGGTTCATGAGCTCGAAACCGAACTATGAAGGGCATATCCCGCTGAATCGGTTCGAAACCGCTTTATTGACCCTTGGCTCCGCTTTTGTGGCCCTCACGAATCCAAGGAGAGGAGGTGAGTGCTCTGTATGCTCATACAAGCATAACTTTATCATTCTTTGGTAGATATGGTTGCTGCGCTGGGGGAAACCACCGCAGGTCCGACCGTATCGTGGCTGCGAGACCGAATGCTGGCCAGTGCCGAAGGTCGCAAAATTCTGAAAGACAGGCCTAGGGTGAATTCTACAACCGTAGATATGGATGCGCTAGCTCGACTCCCTGATGGTAGCCTTGGAAAGGCATACGTTACCTGGTTGGAACGGTGCGGAGTAACTCCTGACACACGAGAACCTGTAAGTGTGTCGTAAAGCTCTTTTTTGTCTAATTCTTTCATCTTACCTTGCTGGTATAGGTGCATTATATCGATGACCCAGAGCTTGCATATGTCATGCAGCGCTATCGGGAGTGCCACGATTTCTACCACTGCATTTGCAACTTACCTGTGAACGTCGAGTCCGAACTCGCGGTTAAGTACTTCGAGTTCGCAAACCTCGGTCTGCCTATGACCGGTCTGGCGGCCCTCTTCGGGCCTCTGCGCCTGACGCCCCAGAAACGTGCTCGTCTGTTTTCGGAATACGTCCCTTGGGCACTCAAATGCGGTGGGACTGCCCGCAGCCTCATAACAGTATATTGGGAAGAACGATGGGAACAAAATGTAGACGACATCAAGAAGGAGCTTGGTCTTTGGGACCCTCCTGAAGCGCGATGGAGTAAACCATTATCGGAGGCAAAACAAGCCGCGGAAAAGAGGGCACAAAATCAGAGGGCGCAGGTTTAACGTAAGTTTAGGGATTCTGGGTCTCAAGTTATGCCTATAAGACTTCTACTCAATATTTATTTCTTCCTTTTAGCGGTTATCTCGTCCCCAACTTAGAAGGTTTAAATGTCCCTTACCTGACCTCTGACTCCGTGATTCGAAACACCCAATCCAGACCACGGATCTTGATGCGTAGGCTCCAGACAAGTGCTTCTCGAATGGTCTGGTCTGCCAGTCCCCCATCGCCCTCAAGAAAGGCATTTGAAGCGCGATGTACAGACGTACCTATTCATAATTATACAAGGCCTGTCATACCTCAATGATCGACTGCCGTTGCCCCCAAATTACGCGACGGCATGGACATGCCCAAATGCGCTGGCACAGTTCATGATTTGTATCGGTGCAGGCCTGAGGCAGCAGAACCGATGACGGGGCTTATAAACATGTAATTCGAACCGCGGGATCTGTCCCTGGCTATGATCCGGACCCAAGAGGTATCATTCCCCGATGTCGCCAGCGTGTCGCTAACGCTTTTTAAGGTTTAAGCGATCTGGTCCTAGTCGGCAGCCCCTGCCCAGTCTCACCCCGTTTTTCAGGAGCTGTCAGCTGCTGTAATCAATTAATCAGTGGTGGAGGGTTTGACAACTGTTCGCCCGCGAATCGCGCAGGGTTCGAGGTACGTGCAAGTGGGCAAGCTTCATACACCCATATCACAGAATAGTGTGAACAGCTGTGGACTGCGCTGTTAAAGAGAGAAGTGGCGCCGAGTATGTTGCGCAGTATTGCAATTTCCGAACGAGCTTAGTCGTCGCTCATGAACGGTGAGCCTCGGGTCCGTTCATCCCATGAAGAGCCAAATGCACACCATCTGACTGACGATTTAGGATATTTGTCCTGCTGGAAGTGCGCACTGCAGTGCAGTTTCGCTTTCATAGATCAATCGTTGACCATGGGGGGGATATTTAGAACGAAGACATGTGTTCGAGCACTGCCCACTCTTGGGACCCTTCAGATGTTCAATGCGCTTACCATTCGAGCTACTCCTGGACGCCGCCTCTTTCGCTCGTGTCGTAAATTCGCCAGAGCAAGCCATTATTTGTTTGCTTTGGCTTACGGCGCTTGTCCAGGTGGCATAGATCTTCTCACTCCGATTTTCGCTTCCAATTTCGANCCCCAAAAGCATCTAAATCCGTAGTATAGATCCACCAATGCCAGCTCATGCCGCCCCCATGGTAACGGCAAGCGCTTCTAGCCATCTCTCAAATGGGTATAAAATTGAATTATTTGGTCTGAGGTGCTCAGGGATGTGGGAGGCCGACGCCACGTTCCGCCCCGATGCACGATCTAGTTGAACACGAGGCATACCAACTTTTTGCTTGGATCAAAATGAACACGATTTGGATAAAGCGTCTGATCGTGGAGGGTCGTGCAATCCCTGCAAGGCAGGTCTGTCACTACGGCATTTCTGTCCTTTACCCATCGAGTTCAATGCCCCAACACTAATTAGATGCTATGCTTTCTCACCGTCAATCGCCTCAAGGCGAACTAAGATGTGTCACATTTGACGGGGACATGGCGGTTCCAGTCAATGAGCCTTCCGAAAGTCAAGGCGCACTGCAACGTCATTTGTAACGCGATCAAAAAACAAATCTCGCCGCTGCCCTGCAAACTATAATTTCCCAATCACCTTTTCCGTGCCTGATCTCATACTTAAGCTGGACTCACTTGACCATGCTGGCATACTCCCCCCGTCTCTACCCCCGTACCCCTTCCCTACTGTCATGAACGCTTACTCCAGCCTACCCCCCTGCCTCGATGACACCAGTTCTTTAGACCGTGCCCCCTCCAAAGTGAATCAGCCACATGTGCGTTGCCAAAGCCCTTTCCTCGATGACCGTCTAACATACTTCGCTACCAGAATCAGTCGAACCTCATTCAGCATTCCCGGAAGCTGTTCCTTCAAACTTACTCGTCAGCGTTCATCGAGTCGGCTTTGGCACCTGCAAAATATGCGCTCTTCCAACTTCTGGGAGCCGCCCTCCTGCAAATATTCCACTGTCCGGGTTCGCCTCCGTACGCGATTTCCGCAAAAATAGGGGCCTTCGGGGGAATCGTCGTCACCATATTCTACCTCATGCTTGTGTTGACCGGGAACACGGCTCACTGTGCCACCCGGGCACAGAACGAGGAGGATGTCAATGACTTGCGACACCCAGGTCAATCCGTAATGATGCTGGTCCATGAGATGCTTTACAGCACGCTCGCTTCGATAATCGGGTGCATGGGTTACACCATGACTGGACCCCTTCCCGTCAGCCTTCCTATCCACGCGTTCTCGGGCTGCGTGGGTCCAGCCGTCTTCCTCTCCTCGCTCTTCGTGATTGTCGGAACAGTTTGGTGCATTGTAAAAGCCCAGAAGAAGTTGTTGGACTGGTACGCGGGGTATTAAAGCCATGGAGGCTTTAATCTATTCTTACGGTTCTTATAATACCTTTCATTCGTTTTAATCCGCATTCATCTTTTCTCCTCCCTTCGTCGTCCTTACCATAGTTTGACTCTTTTACACTGTTGCTATTGATTATTTTCTCTTGTCCTACCTAGATGTTGTTGTTCTTGTCTGTATAGTTTTACTGTTTTCTTGCCTTTGTTATCCTGCGCTCCGATGTGCTTAACTCACTTGTATCTTCAGAATAATTCCATTAGACGAACAATGCACTGTCACTTACCTATGTTCATCACAGGTTAATGACGTTAGCATACTACCGTAGAGATAGAAAGCCCAACTAGTATATCCTGAACTTATCCACCCTTATTGCACCATAATTTCGCCCGACAGAGCTCGACAAAGTGAAGCTCCCCCATTTGATCAACCTTCACCATGATATCTGTAAGAGCCGGCCGTCGTTATCGCCACACCATGTTGGTCCGGACTTTTCAATTTCCAATTCTCTTCACACAACAGCCATCGTCCCAGGGTATGGATCATGCGGCCAGCGTGTATGGAGCAATGCAAGCTCAAGAAGATCAAGGATGGATGACCAGGGAAGTTTCATCGCATACTCAGCTTTATGTAATGCAAGGGTTTCCTTGAGTTAGGTTTCGAGCAAATTGGCTATAACCCTCGACGCGAATGGAACACAACCAAGGACCCACAACGCTTAGGGTCTTCTTTGGAATTTCCAGAAGCCTTCTTCAGAAGGCAGGTGTCAGATTCGTGGAAGACGCGGATGGTATAGGAAGGTTGCCAAAGACGCAAATCGCCTGGCATCGGTAGTTCTATATATTGGTGCCTGACGCAATCGCAACGTACATCATGAATTAAAGCGAATTCTACAATCCCAGGAATCACGCTGCTCTCCAAGAGAAGAACCCTTGCAGCGCCGAGTCGAATTTAAATTTGATCTTTCTCGGAAATCGACTATTGATACATGGAATTCTTCGACACACTGGGTTACTATTTGGAATGAGGGGAGGCTCCAAAACACACGATGGTCACGCATTGTACTGGATGGCGATTCCGCGCCTGGTACAAGGCGGAAATTTACACTTCCCGACATTGATAACCACTATATGGGTCTAAACTGCACAACACCCTCAAGGCCCCATGGAACGTCAAGACAGCCATCTGCGGTTGGTGGTGTACTCGGGACTCCTCGGAAAGTACAGGTTTCATCCCCTGAAAATGACAAGTCGTCAGACGTTGCACGTAAAGCAAACAAAAAAATACAAAAATGTAAACAATATTGGAATACCTGGTGCCATAATTTGTCGAGGTTCCATTTTGCTGCATGGCATCTCTCCGTCCCCGTCGTCTACTCCTGATTCTTGGTTTGATAATATTGATTGAAGAGCAGATATCAAAGTTTGAATTGAGGTTTCATCGAAGATGTAATCATTGACAGGGTCGCCAATCGGGGAGGTAAGCTCTGTTGCGTCGCCGCTGGTCTGGGTCTGTGTGACGGTTCCCTCAGAGTCGGATAGCTCTGGACCTTCGTCGTAGAGCTCATAAATAGCCATATCTTCATCTTCACTGAGATTATCCAGAAGATCAGTACACTCAATTTACAAAATATCTTGATATCATGATTCTTACCAAGACTTGTCCGAGCCGCCAGTGGCATTTTCGGTTGTGGTGTAAGAGTAAAAGAACTCATCAATAAGATCGTAGTCGAGTTCCTCCCCATTAGATGCATCAGCTATGCCTATGGTCGGCCCCATCAGGAGGAAGGTCGTGAACGGCGATGGGTGGAGTGAAAGTTGAGCGCAGATAGTCAAAGTGGCACATCTTGGTTAAGAGTGGGGATCGATGATCGCCATGAATATTAGTAGCCACCTATTACCAGGTTCATTCCGGAGTCAGCCCTTCATTCAAGCTTTGAAGAGGGACGAGAAGCGGATATTCTCGGTGATAATATTCACATGGAGCTTAGAGAAGCCATAGCTCGAGCAAAAATTCCCATGACGGCATCCGTGGACAGGGCATTCAATAGAATCGGGGGTGCGTCGGGCGGTCTGTACACTAACTGTTTGGGGAATTCATTCTTGAGTAACAATTAAGAAATGTGAAAAGGACCGTTCATTGGGGAAAAGGATAGAATTGGCACCCTGGATCTCATATCTCATCAGAGAATGAATGTCTGCGTCCAGTGGGCTTGTCAGGCAGTAATAGCATCACGACGGTGTTTTCGAACCGTGTCTTGACAGAGTATACCAAGTCATTGGGTCAGGAAGGACGCAAGACAGAAGTTTGGTCGCGAAGCCATCACAATGGAACTCCTATCCCAATGACGTCACGCGTCGCCAACGGGTTTTTACAACCATCTTGCAGACGGAGGAAGCAACCAATGCTGCGAGGAAAGCGGCTTCGGAGGTGCAGCAAATTCTGGGAAAGAGGCGCTGACCGCCAGCGAAACAAGAAATGATGTGCCACACCCTCCAATCCATGTGTCAATCTAATCCTGGAGCGGCATTAACGCTTGTCAGGAAATAAAATAGCGGAAGAATTATTGGAGCGCTCACCTCGGATTCATTGAAGGGCTGAATGAGAACCAGAGAGCTGGCACTGGCGGAGCCGCCTACGGTACCGTTTAGAGTGGCCACTGCAAGCCACCCTTCACCTGGCAAGAGCGAGTCGGACGAGGATCCCAGGCAGAAGGTTGCCACATACCCAGCCTAAATGACAACGCATGCTCTCGGCAAGAACTGTAGGGCTTTTCTGGAGCGTAGATTGCCCACACATCCGTGTATAAGAAGGGGGCAAGGAGGGGACTAATACTTCGTTCAAAGTGACGTGGAGCCCCTCCCAAATGGACGCAGACGCCCCCCGAAGACTGGCCTCCCTCAGTCGATGGTCCATTGAACGCATCGGTTCCATCTTCGAGGCTCCTTCTGACGACGATTCCCTCAAAGCCATAGAGGCCACATTTGCTCCAGACGTGAAGGCGACGATGAACGGGACCAAGATCAAGCTGGAGCATATAAAGGACCAGGTGTTGAATTTGCGAAGACCATCCAAGAGAGGCCTGAAGGTGATATGGAAAAGTTTGGTGGAGGTTCCAAGCGATCCATCCAACCGAGAGGTGAGGCGGAAAGTTATATTACCGTGTCACTAAACGACGGGCTTCATGTAGGGCTGGGTTGGGGGTTCCTACGTCATCGAGGGCGTCACTAAGCCCTCGCCAGAGTATCCAGATGGTGTGGAATTCGTACGGAGCAAGGTCGTAACAGTGAAGTGGGAGGTTTAAATCTACAATTGCATTCCCAATCTGACGGCGAGGAAATAGGATATCGTCGGGAGACAACAATTGCGAGGATAGCAGAAGGATTGTTAGCATTATATTCGTCGCTGCGGATGTGCAAGCCAACAGACATCCTAGGGCAGCGCTCTAGGGTACAATTTGGAAGCCAATCAATGGGGATGGCCATGCACACCATATGGGCACTGTCTGGACTCTGTAAGCACTTACAAATGTAGCCCACGCTGACGAGATCTTACCGTATGTAGTTGCCTCAAAGCATTCCCTTGAGAAGCCACACAATCATCTTCGTCGTACTCCTAACCTTCCTCTCCCACCCCTGCCAATCAACTGTATTCTCCCGTATCCTCGCTACTTCCTGAGCAAGCGCTGTCCGTAGTTCCGAAATAGATGATGTCGAGCTTTCAGGCTCATCTTTCCCGGGCTCAGTGGGAAAAACCATCAAGAACGAAAGCTCCGTGTCCAGATGAGCCGACCGCGCGTTCAGGTTGGTGGACCCAAACAGCGTCAGTATAGGCGCGGATGTAGAATCCGGTGATAACCAAATGCCTATATGTGTGTCAGGAAGAATGTCACGAAAAGGCGGAAGAATGAACTGACCCTTAGCATGGTACGTCCACCCGGGCTTCGACCATTCACTCAGTAGAACACCCTGTCCACCGAGCACGGAGCTTGAGTCTTTCCTCCACAGCCTTCCAGCACGCTTGACCGCATTGATGAACCGCTGCTCGTATAGCGTATATCCTTCAGGGATACGTCCAGACAGACCGGACGAACCATAAAAACCGTTCGCTTGGGGACTCGCAGCAACGATCCGACAGTCAAGGTTAGGTGAAGATAGGATCATGTCTTGATATGGCTTATACAGACTGAAATAACCGCTTGTTAGGTCCAGAAGGGGTCGAGAGTGGGCGGACGACGACGACGAATGGATGTGGTCGAAAAGTTGCCTGAAGGTTTCCTCTTCTTCGCGTATACCGAACTGTCCTCCCTGAATGAGTGGGAAAAGGAGAACTTCGTCCTTTGAAGATTCAGTCATGGTGGGCTGCTGCACGCGTGATGACTGGAATTTTGAGAGCGCGTTTTGGACCGCAGGTTGGATAGCATGGGGATGGAGCTCGGAGCTTTGCCAGGACAGAAAGTAGCCATCCTTTGCGTAGCTGTGGGTCGTCGTTGAGGCACCATGTGGTGAAGGTAGCAGGCGGAACGTGAAGGGGGAAATGGTTTGGAGAAAGTCGAAGCAGTATTGGGCAAGTGTCGGTGTGTTTTTGAAATGTAGATATCTGTCTTGACGGTCCGTGAAATACGACTTGTTTAAATTCGCACTATAAACATCATTAACAAGAGTTCGCTGAGGCGTAATATTTCTCTTACCCGCTAATCATGACCTCATCATCGACACCATACACTTTGGCGTGCCAGGTTCCCCAACCCTCGTTAAACCGAGGAGGGACAATTTTCGCCATGGCGCCTCTCAGGTGAGGGCTTCTAAACAGAGACACATGAACGCGCTCCGGATACTGCTGCAGAAGGGGTAGTAGGATCTTGGCTGTGGATGTGGGACCGGGTCGTGTCGAGCGGTTCAAATCCAAATGCAAATGTAATTGCAGGTTTGGACTTCTGCGAAGAGCATTTTCCAATGCAGACATCTAAAATCATCATTCAGAGCTCTGCTGAAGAAGTGAGAAAACGGAAGCAAATCGCCGTACCAAACGCGTCTCTTTTGCACCAATGTACAGCGACGAAATAAATATTCGTTCCTCAGCACGATTTATCATGTCCTGGCCGACAATTTGGCTCATAAGCATAAACGGACTGGCATAGCTCGTAGCTTCACTCACTATTAAAGTATCCAAAAATTCCGTGGGCCGGTGAAGAATCCGAACACGATTCGGCGCAACGCGAAATGCTGGTCGTGTTTCCGCTAGTTTTCCAGTGAAATCCCGAATTAACGGGTGAGTACGATGGCTAGTCGCCATTCCCCTGCATATTTGAACGGCATAGCTGTATCTCAGGGTCTTTGAGATGCATTGGTGGACGTTGGCGACGGCACGTCGGTGCATCGTCTATGTGGGCGTTTGGCTTCAAGGGTTGGCAGGAGCGGAGCGGGCGGCGACCGTGCATCCGTTGTTTGTTTGGCAACAAACTTGGGGTCCGAAACAGCTCCGTCTCCGTCCGAGCGACTCGGAATGTCTCCCAGGCATTGCCTTCGGTCGTTCTGGAGGGTATGAATTAGATTCGATGCAAAAGGATTATGTTACTACATGAAAGGGGCGTAGATCTTGAAGCATTACACGACATTCGAGGGTACTATGATACAAATTGAAGTGAAGACAATGGCAAAATCCGTGAATGCGAAATGCTAGAGGAAAGGCTACGAACGCATGAACCTGAATGTCCCAAATATAAAAGAATAACACTATGCATAATAGCAAGAGGAGTATATCACCAGAGAAAAGAACCTCATACTGCCTGATCCCTGAAGGTTAAAAGGTTCATCCTAGACGAGTCCCCACTCAACCACTCCCCGCGTCGTTCCAACGTACAAAAACATCCCCGTCGGATCTGAGCACACGCCAGCTATATCTAGCCCATGGGAGATATGATATGCATCCCCATCATCGTCCTCGTCGTTTTCGTGCATCCGGTAGTCCAATTGCGCAGTCCCCGCTGGAAAGCCATACCCATCCGATATCAGATATTGTGGATTGCTGTGGGAGTAGACCGGTTCCGGATGCACTAAGCGTTTGAAGCTGCCGATACGAGTGGAAAAAGTACTGGTTCTCCTTCTGCCGCCTCTGGAAAGTCTCAGTGACGAAGAACCCGGGTCATTAAATGGCGAGCCGTCGACATCCATCATCTCGTCACCGCCATCGTCGCTTGCAGACTCCTCCGAGAACCCGTGGATGATGTCTTCAAGGGCAAGGGGCTGCAACCCGTTCTCTTCATCCTCTAGCTGGGCCCATTCCCATCCTGGTTGCTTCCCCGTACCGAGCGTGTGCGCGGGACCCGCAGAGAACGCACTTGCCGGAAGCCCCAGCTGGATATACGAGAGCGGGGAATTGAGAGACTCGAAGTCTGGATCTGTTGGGTACATTGGCGGTGTGGGCGGTTGTGGGTCTGCCATCCTCGTCGGAATCCGAACAATATCCTCTTCTTCAAACGTCCTCGCGTTCATAATGTGCATCAAGTTAGTGTGCTAAAATGGTGGTGATTAATATATCGGCGTGCTCAGAGCAGAAACCCAGACGGACGAACCTCTGTGAATACCAGACATTCCTTCCCATCCGGCCGATTCCCGCCCACAAACTTGACGTTTCGTACGCTCCACGCTGGAGCCCGTGAGTTGAACCAGTCCGAGGGGTCCCAAGAAATGAAGCCGCTCGCAGCACCCAGGCCGCCTACACCCATACCGCGCATCTTATCCACCTGCCAAACCTTCATCGGCTGCGAAACCTTGCGGATGTCCCAGACTGCCACGACACCTTCTTGCGAGCCTACAGCGAAATGCATGGAATCGGAGGAGAAGGCTGTTGCGAACGAGGCGGTAAATGTCGAGGGGCGTATAGTGGGGTAGTGTGGCGGTGTGTTGGTAGGTAATGGGATGCTTAGGGTGGCCATGGGGTAGAAGGATAGTTGGGAAGATCCGCTGACACTGTGGAGGTACATGTTTGGACTGTCGCCGACACTGAGGAGCAAACGTCCAGAGGGTGATATCGATGCTATTATCATGTAGACGTTAATGAAGCGGGTTGCTAGAGCAAGATCTGGAACGCACCATAATTAACGCAGTTATCGAGAGCCAAAGCACCAACACATTCCAACATCTGCCCGTCATCGTCCTCATCTTCGTCTTCATCGCCGTTCGATGCATCTCCACGACCATGAGTCCGCACAGCGCAGTCGTACATCCGGAATGTATAGTCATTGTTCGTCACCCCAACCCGTGGCTCCACACCGCTTCCATGATTCTTCGTCAACAGCACACTGTTGTTAAGGGTTCCACGCAATTTCGTGTCCTTCTGCCATAGTGCGCCCCTAGACTTGCCCTTGTGGTATGAGAGATGGAGGTCGGCATTCCACGACCCGCCGGCTGCATAGAGGGTATCCTCGTCATTCGGTCCCAGCGGGAGAGCAGTGAGTGATGATGGTGTAAATGAGAGCTCGGCGACGATTCGCATCGGCTTAGAAGGCGCATTCAATATTAGTCTACGCCACAGTGCTGATCATGAAGGAAGAGACGACTCACTGCGCCAGGCGCCAGAAGATTCTGCTCTACGATATCACTGTCCCTGAGGAACGACATGACGCCCCGCTCATGAGGGCATACGACCAAGTCTCGCAATTGCCTTAATAACGATTAGCTTTGTTGGCTCTTCCCAACTGCAAGGTATGGTCACTCACGGATGGTCAATGTTTAGTTGCCCCTGCCCAATCGCCGTCGGTTTCGGCGTCAAGTGCCTCGACCGCTGCATCGCTGAAGTCAAAGGATTTGACGCTGCCATTTCGATAACGCTTGCCGCTCCTGTATGACTCCAACCGACTGGACGACTCCGAAGTTGCTGTTGTGGGGACTTCCTGGTAGACTTGCCGGAGAAGCTGCTGGATCCTGCTCAAGGTTGCGAGGGTCGTTAATCAAGTCGGAAAGCTTGACGCTGGATGAAGATTGGCTTTTGAGCTCAAGCTGTGGGCTGCGGTGCAAATGGATGGAGTCTGGGAATTCCGGGTTCCTGCCCAGGGGCGCTGGCGTCGGTAGTGGTTGGCAAGCTGTGAGCACAGCACGCACGCGATAGCCGCAAGGTGTGGCGTGGTGGTAGTGGTCTATCCGTTTCTAGTGGCTGCCAGGCTTGAGCGTTGGCTTGTTCTGAATACTCTTGTTGTTGTCGGTCACGGTGGTCCTGGGCCAGACCCAATGATGTCGCCAAGCTGATTGAAAATTGGGCAGTATGGGCGCAGCGGCTGGATATCGTTCTAATCGGTCAAGGAAAACAAAAGTTTGAGAGGGTTATGAACGTCACGAATCCTTGCCAGCAGGTAGGACGATGGCCGTCGTATGTAGACATCGAGCGCGACGATTTCGGCATGCCGAATCGGAGGCGCGACCAGCAGGCAGTGCAATAGAAACGCACGTCATGTCACGCTCCAAAATATAATAGGACAGATTGGTTCCTGGAGGCAAATACTAGTAATATACCTATGGTTCAGTGTGCGGAGTCTTTTAGTTCAGACAATCATGTCGTGTGTGTAGGATCTTTGGAAAAGAAATGGGTGATGTACTTAGTCCAACAAGGATCACAGACAAAACAATAGCACCATAAACAGGAACAAAAGTCGACACTGAACCTCCGAGTCTTTATCAAGACAACATCTTTAGATAAGGATGTCTCCACTGAAGCCTTCGTCCGTGCTTCGAGTCGCATTTTAACTCTGATGCTCACCTTTTTTTTTAAGTTTCTCCTCAACGACTGGCAGTTGATATCGGTTGGGCCACTTACAGACGGGTCGATGCGATGGACAGTCAATTAGCACCGATGCAATTCTCTTCTCCTTCACCGCAACCACTCTAGGAATTTCCAGCGTGATTGCTGCCCCGCCCCGCGAGTGCGCATACCATTCTTGGCTTTCCTTACTCAAAAATTGAGCCAAATATTCAGCCAGATCGATGGTATATACCTCTTCCCTGATGAATTTCGCCGAACTATGATCAATAAAATCAGGGTCAAACTGTGGTCGAGGCGGGGTGGCAAACCTGGCTCTCCTCGCCGCGATGGCCCCTCTGTCACTGCTGGAGGTGAAGAAGCTGAGCTCTTCGAGCGCGGCCGTGGCGGAGGCAGACGGGGTGGGGGCCAACGAAGTGGTCGTAGGGCTGTCGTATTGCAAACCCGTTCCTCGTCTAGCATTGAAATTACCCATACTGCTACCAGCACTATTCCAGCCTTCAACAGTCGTGCCCGTCGAACTGAANTCAAGGGGGGGGGGGCTAGCACAGCAATCAGTATCGATACCGAGGAACAAGCAGTGTTTCCCAAGCACTGACCTGGATTTGCGCCAATAGAGGCAGCACCACATTCTGAAACGTGCCTCCCTGGCATATGTGGGGATGAACACAATGGCCTAGGTCATATCCGCAATCATGAACAACACGGAGGTGTATGGCGAAGGGTCCGGGGACCTTACGAATATTGGTTCTCATCTTAAGCAATCGGCCTGCAACGGCTACATTGATTAAGACGTTCATCCCGGCAGAGAGTAGTAACCAGTACATTTAGGAGCCCAGAATCTACACGAAGGCATCGTAGAAGCTCAACATGTGGAGAGGACATCGCTGAACGTCGTTGTTAGCCTTCGTCTGAGGCAGCTCCAACTTGCAAGAGTGTTACGTACCAATGATTGCGAAATAAATAACGCTTGTCAGTGGGATAGCCAGCAACCACAATTTGTGGTTGTAGATAATGGCGAACCGATAGAACTGATGAAAGGCGATGAGCGATTATCAAAGGGCTCGCCCATCCCGGTACCGCAGAGAACGCACTTGCCAGAAGGCCCAGCTGTATATACAAGAGCGGAGAATTGAGAGACTCAAAGTCCGGGTCTGTTGGGTACATTGACGGTGTGAGCGGTTGTGGGTGAGCCATCCTCGTCGGAATCCCAACAATATCCTCTTCTTCAAACGTCCTCGCGTTCATAATGTGTATCAAGCTAGTATGCTCAAAACGGCGGTGTTTAACATGTCGGTGTGCTCAGAGAAGAAACCTAGACGGACGAACCTCTGCGAGCACTAGACATTCCTTCCCATCCGGCTGATTCCCGCCCACAAACTTGAGTTGAACCAGTTCGAGGGGTCCCAAGAAATGAAGCCGCTCGCTGTACCCTGGCCGCCTACGCTCATACCGCGCATCTTATCCAGTTGCCACACCTTCATCGGCTGCGAAACCTTGCGGATGTTCAAAGCTATCGCGACACCTTCTTGGGAGCCTCCAATGAATTGCGTGAACCCATTGCAGCCAACACCGGCAACAAACTCCCAAGCAAATGCTAGATATCAAGATCGCTCACCAAAGCCGATCGACACTGATATCCTCCCCTCTTACGCAACCTACGACTAAGCGAATCTCAGAGGCAACGTTGGTAAAGACGGAGGCGGTGGACTCGTCGACCCCACAGACGCGCTGAATACGGACGGATGTCGTTGATGTTATGACTGGATGAGGACGGCAGAGGCAGGGGCGAGTGTGATATCGAACGAACCGTAAGCTGAGCTTGCATTGTGGTCGCTGGCAACGAAGTTTGCTGAACCTGCTGTCCCCACGTTATTGCTGCTGCCTGCTGAGCCTGCGCCATGCCTGCATATGCATCTGCGACAGCTGTTGCGGAAGTTGGACATACGTGAATGGGGACTGGTGAGGACCAGCTGTTGAAGCTGCTCGAGCTTCCCCAACTTAGGCTAAGATCCGAGCCATCCAACCAAGTACTTCGAGGTTCAAGCTACGAGACCTGCAAGAACGTTATCCGGAGAACGGGACGATTCGTTGATAAGAACTTCAAATGAAGCGGAGTTTCCCGCACCTTGCCGCAAGATTCAAGGTATCGGCGCAAAGCAGAAAAGGCAATCAGGAGACGGCCGTCGGTACTAGCATAAGGTGATGAGATATGCGAGGGGATCCGCCCAGAAAAATCGCAAGCATGCTTTTCAGGACGAAATACCGCTCGGAGAATGTGAAATGGGAATCGAAGGCTGTCGGCGGTACAACCGTCACCGGTTCAGCTTCAAAGGTGTCAGGCAGAGAGATACTAGTAGTCGCAGTTCAACCAGGAACCGAGTTTTATTTTGAAATCGAGAATAGCCAGAAAATCAGTCAAGGTGGAAGTTCGTTCCAACCAATTGGTTGAAACTGTTGCCAGTAAATATCGTATCGGATATCACCGAGTCATTCCCACAACTCCTGGTGGCCGTGGCCGAGGTAACCTTTCCCGCCAGGTTGCTTTCCTCCTTGACATTGCACTCGCACCTCGTAAATAACGCCTTGTCTACGATACGCCGAAACGAGAGAAATCATTTCAAGGAAATAGTTACGGATGGTAAAGAAGGAACAGGTGGCAAGGAAGGATCAGAGGATGGTAAGGAATGGCTCGTGGCGAAGTTATTAAACATATGTCCTATGGTTAGACTCTACTCAAATTGTGTTGACGCTCTTGAAAATCATTTATAGAGGAACTCCTCAAGCACGCTCCTGTATTTCTCCGGCTCCTCGAAGAGAGCAGTATTACTGGAATTCTGTCGAGAATCTTTTCTTCAGTAACAAGCCCATGATACAATGGTACAACAGACGACACTGACCTCGAACCTGACCCATTTGACATTAGGGATCTTCTGAACGAATGGCTCGACCGCGATATCGGCTGTCTGATCGTACCTGCCATTGGTAACCAAGGTTGGGGCCGTGATCTTGGGAAGGTCGGGGATGACTGTCCAATCTTTTAAAGAGCCAGTGATTGTGAAGCCGGAGTTACCGTTCCTGCCAACGAAGACGGGTAAGCTTTCATAAAATCTGGAAACATGAAGAGAATGACTGACATGGTAAGGCAAACCGTAGGGTCTTTCGAAAGCGTGGCGAAGGCTTCAAGCAACGACGGAGGAAAAGGGTGCAGCCTGCAGAAGTGCTGGGAGATGAAGTAGTTGACCGCATTCTCATATTCCTTCGTATCCGTCTCTCCAGTTTCCTCTCCTTTGATCAACACGTCGCGAATAGGTGGGGGTAACTGGGAGATCCAGGTCCTCTGCGCCTGTACCCAAAGCGCTATGGAAGCGGGGCCCGACCAAAGGACAAGGTGCCTCAGGCCTTTGGGCTGTCTCACCGCATGCATCGCGGCCAACATGGCGCCCCAAGAATGGCCAATCAGGTCGTATTCGGTGATTCTCAACCCCGCTAGAACACTTTCGAGTTGTGCAAAGAAAAGCCGCTCCGTCCAGAATGTGGTGTCGCCAATCGTCTTTGGGTAGTGCGTCGAATTCCCGTTGCCGATCTGGTCGTAAACGATGAGAGGGCCTGGGCGACCTTTGGTCACCGGGGCCAGGGCTTCCAGGTATCCCGAATTGACTCCGGGGCCACCATGAAGAGCGATGAGGGGTCGTACTCCAGGTTCGAGTTTGCCGATGATCCTGTACCAGGTCTTCCCACTTTCTCCTGTTGAAGGAATTTTGAAGTCGAGGAGACCTTCGCTGACAGGTGCGCCATCAGCAGCATTGGCCGACGTTGTGAGACCGACGATGCAGAGAAGCACAGTTACAATACGAGGTAGCATTGTGAGGCTGGCTGGGTGCATCAATCCACTCACATTGGTGACTTTAAAGAACTCCCTGCGCTAATTCGTTTTGACATATGGACCTTGTTTATCGTGGTACCTCCGTCACTGTCTGCTGATGATCTGTCAAGTTGGCCCTTCATTGCTATTCTGAGGCATTCTTCCTCATAGGTTTGGCATGGTTCTACGGTAACCATCTCTGAATAACTTTATTCAATTCCGACCTCGACATTGCACTATCCTGGTGAGTCCTTTCACAAATTTAACTCGCCAATGGCCACTTCCACAGCCACAAGTGCAAGTGGTGTCACCCGATCGCCGAGTTGAGCTCATCCTGCACCGCAGGTCCGATCAACTCTCTTTCATTCCAAGTTGGTTCTCGATATGAGAATTACTCACACGCAATGGCCGGAGGTTCGAAATTGTTGCATCTCCCAGTCTTCTCTTCTACGTCCGCTCTTCCTTTCGCTACTCATGATGCAGGAGTTTACTCTTCGATGATACCCGCACTTTTGAAAGCAGTTCATTGGATCACGAAGAATCGAGTTCACGCAAGGACGCTGATAACCATCGACATCCTAATGGCTTGGGACCTCGCTCGCTTCGTTCTGAGCGGACGTTTCCTGAATTATTTTCACATCATGCAGAACTGTATGCATTCTATTTATTCTTTTTGACCATCCACCACTGGCACGGGCTATTCATAAAGCCGTTCCAGTGGACCGTCTCGGGAAACCTAGGTATATTCAGATCTCTGTTCGAGACGCCGTGATGGTTCTGGAATTGAGTGACCATTACGGGCTTCACGCTGACGAAGCCTGGTTGAACCCGAGCCCTGGAGGTGGCTGAATTCGGATCCCAGCTGAGAAAAATCGTACGCAGTGTCCGTGACCCACCAGATTGCCTAAACTTCATGCGCTACGACCTAACTCAGACCAAGAAGGGGGTACTGAGGACAAAACAGATGTTGGACATGCTGATCCCTGAGATAGCTACGTTAGGCAGCTAATATTCTGGAAGAATAACATTACGACGAAGCCTCGTATTAATTCGCTTGTGATAGCACTATGTCGTTCAGATGCCAGCCTTTTACCAGAATGACCTTCAAGATTGCTTGAGCTTCTCCAACCTATGCTGGAATCCAGGCCATCCAAATAAGTACTTTGAGGTCCAAACTACAAGACTTGCAAGAATGATATCTGGAGAATGGGACGATTCGTCGACAAGGGCTTCAAATCAAGGGCAATCTCCTGCACTTCAAGTTAAGGTTCGAAACATCGACGCAAAGTGTGAAAGGCACGGAGGACGCGGCTGTTAGTACTAGCATAGAGCAGTGAGGTATGCGAGCGGATCCGCCAAGGAAAACTAGCAAGCATGCTTTCCAGGACGAAATAACGCCCGGGGAATGTGGAATGGGAATTGAAGGCTGTTGATGCAACCGTCGCCAGTTTAGTTTCAGAGCTATTAGCCAGAGAGACACTAATAGTTGTGATTCAATCAAGAACCAAGTTATCTTTCGAAATCGAGAATAGCCAGAAAACCAGTCGACTCGTGGTGCATGGAGGTGGAAGTTCACTGGAATCAATTGGTTGAAGCTGCCGTCAGTACACCGGTCTCGAATATCACCGGGTCTTTCCCACAACTCGCGGCCGAGACCTTCCCTCCGTCCGGTTGATTTTCCTCCTTGACGTCGCATTCGCACCTCACAAATAACGCCTTGTCTACGATACGCCGAAACGAGAGAAATCACTTTTAAAGAAAGTTACGGATGGTAAGTAAGGAACAGTTGGCAAGGAAGGACCAGAGGGTAGCAAGGAATGGCTGGCGAAACTATTAAACGTATGTCCTATGGTTGAACTATACGCAAACTGTACAAATTATTATGTTGACGCAATTAAAAATCAGTTATAGAGGAACTCCTTAAGCACGCGCTTGTACTTCTCCGGCTCCTCGAAGAGGGCAGTATGGCTGGAATTCTGTCAAGAACGTTTTTCTTCAGTAACAAGGCTTCATGATGCGATGATACAAGAGACGGCACTGACCTCGAACTTGACCCATCTGACATTGGGAATCTTCTGGACGAATGGCTTGACCACGATATCGGCTGCCTCATCGTACCTGCCATTGGTAACCAAGGTTGTAGCCTTGATCTTGGGAAGGTCGGGGATGACTGTCCAGTTTCTCAAAGAGCCAGTGATAGTGAACTCGGATGGGCCGTTCCTGCCAATGAAGATGGGTAAGCCTTCATATAATCTTGAAAAATGAAGAGAATTACTGACATGGTAAGGTAAACCGTAGGGTCGTTCTCGATCGCGGCGAAGCCTTCAAGCAASGAMGGAGGGAAAGGGTCCAGCCTGCAGAAGTGCTTGGAGTAGAAGTAGTTGGAGGCGTTCTCGTATTCCTCCGTATCCGTCTGTCCAGTCTCTTCTCCTTCGATCAACGCGTCGCGAATAGCTAGGGGCAACTGGGAGATCCATGTCCTCTGGGCCTGTATCCAAAGCGCCATGGAAGCGGGGCCCGACCAAAGGACAAGGTGCTTCAGGCCTTTGGGCTGTTTTACCGCGTGCATCGCGCCCAACATGGCGCCCCAAGAATGGCCAATCAAGTCGTATTCGGTGATCTTCAACTTCTTTAGGACATTGTCGAGTTCTGCGAGGAATAGCCCCTCCGTCCAGAATGTGGTGTTGCCCATCCTCTCCGGGTAGTGCGTCGACTTCCCGTTGCCGATCTGGTCGTAAACGATGAGGGGGCCGGAGCGACCTTTGGTCACCGGGGCCAGGGCTTCCAGGTATCCCGAATTGACTCCAGGGCCACCGTGAAGAGCGATGAGGGGTCGTACTCCAGGTTYGAGCGTGCCGATGATCCTGTACCAGGTCTTCCCAMTTTCTCCTGTYGAAGGAATYYTGAAGTCGAGGWGACCTTCGCTGACAGGTGYGCCATYRGYAGCATTGGCCGACGTTACGAGACCGACGATGCAGAGAAGCGCRGTTACAATACGAGGGAGCATTGTGAGGCTGGCTGGGTGCATCAATCTACTCACATTGGCGACTTTAAAGCACTCTCCGCGCTAATTCGTTGTGACATTTCTGACGTTCTGACGTTCAGGTCCACAAGTGTCAACTTCCCCATGGACCTTGTTTATCGTGGTGCCTCTGTCATCTGCTGATGATCTGTCAATTCGGCCCTTCATTGCTATTCTGAGGCATTCTTCCCCATGGTTTTGGCATGGTTCTACCGTAACCATCTATGAATAATCATATTCAATTCCGACCTCGGCATTGCACTTTCGCGGTGAGTCCTTTCACAAATCGCCAACTACCACTTCCACAACCACAAGTGCGAGTGGTGTCACTCGATCGCCGAATTGAGCTCATCCCGCACCGCAGGTCCGATGTCAGCATTTTCTCGTTCCAAGTCGGCTCTCGATATGGGAAGCACCCAGACGCAACGGCCGTAGGTTCGAGGTTGTTACATCTCCCGGTCTTCTCTTCTACATCCGCCCTTCCATTCGCTGTTCATGATGCAGGAACCAGTGAGTTCACTCTTCGATGATGCCCGCCCTTTGGAAAACAGCTACGAAGAATCGAGCACACGCAAGGACGCTCAAAGCCATCAACATCCTAATGGCTTGGAACAGCGCTCGCTTCGTTCTGAGCGGACGTTTCCTGAATTACTTTCACATCGTGCGGAGCTGTACGTATTCTATATATTCTTTTTGACCATCCGCCACTGGCATGGTCTATTCATAAAGCCTTTCTAGTGGACCGTCTCGGGAAACCTGGAGATGTTCGGATCTCTGTTCGAGACGCCGTGATGGTGTTCGAACCGAGGGACTATTACGGGCTTCACGCTGACGATGCCTGGTTGAACCCGAGCCCTGGAAGTCGCTCGATTCGGATTCCAGCTGGAAAGGGGAAGTCGTATGCAGTGTCCATGTTCTACCAGATTGCCTGAACTTCATGCGCTAAGACCTGACTCAGACAAGTGTGTCCTGAGGACAAAATACACGTTGGACATGCTAATCCCTAATAATGGTACGTTAGGCAGCTGCTGCTCTGTGAGAGTCACTTTACGACGGACACTCGTATCAATTTGCTCGTGACAGCACTATGTCGTCGTCCACTGCTAAAGCTCCACACGTGCGTAAAGAATGTGCGCAGATATGCGAGCTTGGAGAGCTACTACAGAGATATTGATTATTTTAATCAAGCTGCATAGGACTTATGCATTACCCTAGCAACAGCTGTGTCAGAACGGGATTCAAACACTTTAGCCCGACGATGTGCCGTATGGCGTTGGGTGGTCTCATCTTAACGCTTATCAACTATAACTATGCTACCGTCGGGGGGCAGTGTCGACGCAAGGGCGTGGTCTCTTCTTTACTCGGGGCACTGGCAAGACATCAGGGGAAGGCTTCTCTTTGCTTGGTGCTTGCAAGCAGAAGTCAGTAAGTACGAGGTGATCAACTGCACCATTCGGCCGCCCGCTCGCAACGCACTCTTTGATTGATTTTCTCGGCCAAGCCCCGCACTGAATACATGACCTTTCGGATATTCATCTTACATATTCTCACCGAATGTAAGAAGTCAGATAGTCAAGATTGTTATACGGGGAGCACGGAGACGATTTTGTTTTCAATCTGATCAAAGAACCACAACTCTGATTGTTCGGACTTGTTTCACTGACGGCATCGGTGCACATGAGCAAACCGTGGAAGGATGATATGTACAGCACGGTCTCCTGAATCTATCCTTTCCTCAACCACCACCCCACCGTCGTCCCTGACCGTTCAAACTTAAGCGAYATGCCCCGATCCGGCGACTATTCCCCAGTGTCGAGCCAGGAGGGTGAGATTCTCCTTGGAGGAGAGTCTGGAGAGMAGTACTCTAGCARAAAGAAGTCGGACATCAAAGGATATGCTCTGTATGCATTCCTCGCACTCGTGGTCCTCTTTAACGGTGTGCTGTTTACGAGCACGATGCTCAAGCAGCAGAARGTTATCTTGACCATGAAGCAAGAAAGGATCGTTGAGCGCCTGCCTCGGCCTGATCCTTTCATTGGTCTGCCTGTCAACATGGCATCACACTCRACCTGTAAGCRTTCCAGCTCCCTCRCAGGGAACTCATTCGATAGCTTGTRCTTACACCTCGTCTCGCTACYAGGAACATTATYCACTTCYACGGCRGACTTGGAGAGATCGCTTKTCGTTCRATGCTTATYGCCAGTYTGTCGGGYATACCCWCTAGAGCTGCTTAGCAGTTTTGTATTTGGCGTGAAATAGTAACAGAGCATTGTAGTCTAGGACTCTTGCAKTCCCCTGAAACAGACTCACGATGAGAGAAGRARATCGTTCTCTYACTGCGTCGAATCGCGGTAKMACCTCCGTTCACAAGCAGACTGCATACTGGGGTCTATCTAARAGAAGCTTCCGAGTCGGACTCGGAGCKGGGTGCTGCACARAAAGCATGTGGGTGATTGTTTGTCGCTCTGCACTAACTAGTGCGCCGTCGGCTCCGTCATTGGGCGCTCASCGCTCACTAGCAACCGANCATCGCGCCWTAGCCCATTCGCTCTGAGGATCACATSACACATGTCNTGAYWAGWATGAYWWGYGCATGGAGCCNGACTTCGGTATTTWGCTAGCTTCAAGATGGCGATGMKT